>NDGN011445172.1:0-24758 GCA_002564285.1 Tympanoctomys barrerae
CTTAACCTCACTATCTGTATGAATATCAAACATCTTAGACATAACATGGAACAGGTATTTTCCATCAAGTATAATATCCTTTAATTTTGTGACAACCCTTTCACAATATACTTGGTCTTGAGGACAGAGGGTAGTATTGGGAGAAGAGAAACACCTTCCTGCAGTGTGCTGTCTCCTAACTCTTGTCCAGGGTGTGCTGCTTGTGGTCTTCTCTGGGTATCCATTAAACTAGCTGAGAAAAAGAAATACAATACCATGGAGAAATGCCAATTAGAGCTCCACGTATATTTTGATAAAAATAGAGTTGACATTTATATAATGTGTGTGTGTATGTGTGTGTGTGTGTGTGTGTGTGTGTTTTAAGAAAGGAGAAAGGTGTAAAGTAGTATAATCTATATGTACAATTTTAGATCAGGAAAGAAAACCTAAAGCCATTATAATCTCATTTTTAGTTTTTCAAACTATGTCCTATTCTTAGAAACTTTGCAAAAACTAAGAGCTCCTTTTCATGGGGTACTGTTATGGATGTCTGGGTTAATATACATCTTTTTTCTTTCTTTTGCTTTTGTTTATCTCTATTACTGGGGGGAAAACTACAGGGCATCACACTGAGCTACATCCTCAGCTACCACATGCACCCAGTTTTTATTTTTTAAAGGCAGGATTTTTCTACATTGAAAAGGCTGGATTTGAACCTGTCATCCTCCTGCTTTAGGTTCTTGAGCATCTGGAATTACAGACATGCCTCATGACACCTGACTGGGGTACATCAATTTTGAAATAAGCCTTCTTCACTAGGCTTTTATGTCTATACCATTTTCTTAATTTCTTAACCCATTCTTTCTGTCTAAGCTTTTCTTCTCTTTCCCATTCATCATTTTTCATAGTTTTAACAAAATTGATTTTCTAGACCAGGTACATGGCACAAGTGCTAGGCAAACACTGTAAAATATGACAATCGTGGCCCCTTTCCCTAAGAAACTTAAGCTACAGTAAACAAAAGCAAATAGTGATACGGTTGACTATATTTTAGCAAATATGAAAGGAGAAGTAAAGAGTAAGGGATATCAATTTTCAGTGACCACAATAATTACTATGTATACTGTGGTATGTGTGTGTGTTTTTCATACAAGTGTGTCTTTCTGTATTTTTCTTTTGGGATATTGAGTATGTTCCTTCATCCAAGGAATTGAAACATTAGACATGCTAATTACTGGTTGATATACAGAAGTTTCTATATCCTCTGGATAATTCACTGAACATAGGTCCCCTAATGTATTTCATATAGGAACTCAAGAATGTCAGTTGCCTGTGGCCATCATGTTCTCAGGATTTCTTTCAATTTTGTTTTCTTTCATCCCTAGACTCCATTTCCTGTGGATCATTTGAGACCTCATACCTCACTTCTAATTCTACTATAGGACTGGTGACTCATCTCTAAGACTAGCCACAACCTAATTTTACTAGCATGAACCTACAACTTTGAATTCCTACTACATAAAGCCTTCTGGTATTAGATCTTAGAAGAGAGAAGAATCTTGGTTCAGACTACATTTCCCAGTTGTCTTGAATTTCTTTTTCCTTTTCTTATACATCCAACTTATTCCTCAGGTGGTTCTTCTCTTTCAGGCAAGACTCCTTCTGGCTCTCATGAATATTCTGAGGTGCTCAGTAATGATGCAGAGGGTAGTCCAAAAATGAGTTTGTTATTTGTACCCAGTGGCTTTCTGCTGTGGAATATCTTCCTGGTTATGTTGTAGATTCTTTTATTTATGTAAAAGAATACTATGCAGTAATCAAGTGAATTATGGTATATATGTTATTGTGAAGTGGAAAGATGTCAATGATCTTAGGTATGAGTAGAATTAGTTTCTTAAATTATGCTATTTTGATTAGAAACCTTTCTTGTTGTATTTTAGGGAGGGGTCTACAGGATGTTCAGAGTCTCACTACTAGATAGGAGTCATAGCGATCCACCTGTTTACAGCCTCCCAAGAGCTGGGGCGCCCCGGAGGTGGGGCCGGCACAGCAGGCCTGGGGATAGAACCCCCCACCCCTGTATCTGCTTGCAGGTGCTTTAATCCACTGAGCTATTTGGCCAGCCCTCTAGAAACCTTTTATATATATATATATATATATATATATATGTTTGTATAAAAATATATATATATATATATATTAGATGACAGAAAAGTAAGTCTGAAAGGATATATACAAAGTGCTAAAAGCCAAAGAGTTAGACTGTTCTTTCATAGGAGCACTCTAAAAGCAGTGATAGAAAAAACTCTACTCGAGCCACATGGTTTCTCCTGGACTAGGGAAGGACAGCCACCTGAAGAAAAATTGAGGTGCTGCTTCAGAAGGGACACTAGGTGCTGGCAGTGAACATTATGAGTGTCTCTAAGTGATACTACCTTGAATTTTACTGTTTACAATATTTCGGTACTACTTTAGTCACTTAAAAATGTCACATGAAGCTTAAAAATTAAATAAAGCAAAATAACCAGATTTTTAGTTTTAATTAAAGTGCTATAAATTGAACTGTCTTATGCCAAAAATTATTAGGATAAAAATAAACAAAAAGTAAAAGGGCAACTTGTGTATGCCCACCCTTCACCTGTACAGCTGCTTTGATGAATAAGCCTACAGTGCTATTTATAATAAACTGCTGCCCCTTATATTTGTTTATGAATATATTACCCTTTATCTCAGGTCTCCCCAGACTAATGTTTGGCATTACGGCCTTGTAGATTTGACTTTTAGGATTTTCAGTGACATCTTCTTTATTAGTCATTAAGGTCATTCTAGAATTGGCAAAGTGAAACTTTTTGTTTATTAAACCTTATGGTGCTTTTGGATACTGTGAGAAAAAGGGTTTAACAGTGTTGTTGAAATAGAGAAAATTGCAAAAAAGTAATATTTGTTTGTTTCCTTTAAAAAAATGGCTATCAAGTCAACAAAGTACCAACACATTTTAGCAGTCTCCTTGCCACACATTACCTGTGAAAGAAGTGACCATCTCTAATCATATGGAATCTCATATCGTCAGAGGTGCTCTGGTCATTGACATCTGTTGGCCTGCTCGGGAGTACAAGGAGATTTTCATGGGTAGGGTCCCAAGGTTAAAGAATGGAAGTGTGAAAGACATCAACATCAGCAGCAGGCAGTGCAGAGCAGAGCAGAGCAGAGCACAAGAGTGCAAGAGCACAAGAGAAGCCTGTGTGTTTATTGTATAATTCTTACACAGGTTGTCATCTTGTACTTACATTCTTACATAGTGCCATAATCAGCACAGGCATGACCACTTGTGCTAAGTCATGGTTATGTAACTGTATCCTACTGCTCCTGTGCTAGACGAGTGGGGTGACTTCTTCAGGTATCCTTTGAATCCCCTGAACTTTGAAGCAGTCTGAGGGGTTCCTTATAGCCCTGTGTCTACTTTCTGTTCCTCCCAACACAGCCTCTTAGGTCACCCCAGGGAAGGTATAATCTTAATGTTGTCAATCTGATAGCAGCAAAAGTGGTTTAAGCTACACCCAGCTTGCCAGATTTTCAGGAAATGTTAAACTCTTGATGATACTGAGTACTTGAAGTTTTAGCTATTTCATTATTTTAAAGAAAATCACATATTTGAGAGTCACATAATCTCCTAGTGCTATTTAGTAAATTCATGTTTATTTCATCATGACCAACCAATTCCCAAACAGAATGAGGCTGTTGTGTTTTCCTTTCCAAGCTTCAAACTCTGTCACTCAGAACCAGTAACATCCTAAGGACATTTGAGGACCATTAAAGCCTTCACTGTGGCCTAAGCACTGACAAGCAGCTTACACATCCATTCCCGTAGCAGCAACGCAGCTCTCCTGTTGGGCTGCTCAGTAACTGGCATATCCAGAAAAGCGTCCTCTTCCTCCCAGTGTACAGCATTAAGACACTGCAGCAAGGGGACTCCCTAAGAAGCACACACTGCCAAATTTCAACCAATTGCCTGTATTTCTTCAGTGTGTTAAAACATTTTTCTCACTAAGAATCCTAAGTGTGGAGACTTTTTACTCATTGGACCCAAAATGGCAGCAGCCATAGAAGAGTTGAGTTGTAGTCCTTTTTAGGTGAACAGTGATAAATAAATTACATGTAGCTGTTTTGGTGTTTTACCAAGTTAAGTGAAGGTCAAGCAAGTGAGGAGAAAAAGGTGCCGAGAAGTAAACCAGGGCTAAAAAAACATTTTCAGCTGAGAGCTGGGCTCAGGCAGAAGCTGGCAAGTCAGGGTTGTGCATATTCCCGATGCTGATGGCAGGTGTTCAGGAATGAAGTCTTCACAACCAGAGACTGACCTTTCAGAGCTGGTTTCACTGTAGCTTATCTTTCATCTTTCGCAGTGCAAAGCTACTGTTCATTTCCAGCGTGTGTAAAAATCCATTGTAACTCAAGGATGTGAAAAGGGGTTAGGGTGGAAATGAGGAAGCCTTTTTATTTCCATGTGGGTCTTCTTGGGCTTGGTGTCACTTGATAGTAAGCCTTACAGCATACTATTTTGTTTAATGAATTGTGTTGTTTTTTAGAACTCATGAGTTATCAGGGGCAAGGGTGCATGCCTATGATTTGATTACTCCAGGAGCCTGAGCCAAGAGGATCACAAGTTCAGGGCAAGCAAGATCTTATCTAAATAAATAAATGTATGTATGTATGTATGTATGTATGTATGTAAAGGCCCTGGGTTCAATACCCAGTACTGCAAAATTTAACTCATAAGGCACATATGTGCTCTTTTGGAGAAATAAAGTAATTGTTAATTTCAAGTTTTAAAGACTTTTTTTTTTTNNGAACCGGGGATTGAACTCAGACCCTTGCGCTTGCTAGGGAAGTGCTTATTCCACTGAGCCATCTCCCCGGCCCCAAGTTTTAAAGACCTTTAACAAGACTTTTTAGAAATCTTGAAAATACAGAATATATTATACTCTCCTTATTCATAACCTGCTTAGCCAAGTAATGTAACCATTTAGTGGGTTTGTTATTAATAAAATAGATGACCTAGTCTTTTAAAATAAGATTATAAAACTTTAGGAAAATTCAGATTAACACCTAACATGAAGAAAAAGTTAAGAAAAATATCCATAAGAACAAGCCATTATCCTATTCAGAATTTTATTCGTTATCTGAACTAATAGCCTGCTACTATTTTGGACTTTTTTCTACTCTAGGAAAGAATGTGTGTAGATACACATTTGTATGCGTGGCAGGCATTTATTTTGTTTATTACTGCTATAACCCCAATGTCTAGAAGAATACTAAACACACATTCCTGGAGGCTGATTTATTTTTAAAATTAATATCTTAGTCTTCTTCAGTGAACTAAATACATTATTATCTGCTGGATATTAGTAGGTCGAACCCATTCACATTCATTGATATGACTTTGCTTTTTCCCTTCTCACTAAGCAGGCTTATATTTTCTTTCTGCCAGGACAGAATAAATGATGTGAAGTTGAAATGGTAACTGAGCTTCACTGTGCATTTTTATTTAGAGAGGATCATGGTGTGTGATGTAGCCACACCAAGGAGAAGGACTAAAGGTGAACAGTGATTTTCAAGTAACTCCTTTGGTGATTTCAGCTGTACCGCTCTCAGCCTTTTTTCACAGATGATGTCAAAGATTATGAATCATGACACCCATAATTGAAGTTTCAGAGAGATTTAATTATATTGTTCCTTTGAAGAAAACCACACAGAACCATATTTAAGTACAATTTCCCGCATCATTTCATTTAGTTTTCATGGCTCTGTGTTTCTTCTAAACTATCTGGTAAACATCCAGAGATTCTGAATGCTTCTCTCTGATAGATGCAGAGAGCATTTAAGCTAACACTCAGCTGTTTGTTTATCATGTTTTCAAACTTTTTCCCATTTCTGTTTAGTATTCAGTGAAATGGTGTAAAGGAAACCATCTGCAGTGCAGCTGCAAAGGGATTACCTTCGCTTCTTCTTTTCAAAAAGAAGCCAAATGCCCCCTGTGCGCAGCCCTGGATGGTCGCTTGGATCCGCCACCATATGTTTTGTATGCTTCTCCTGGAGCTAAGTCAATTAATAGCTCAGAAGATACAATTAGCCTTTTAGTGACGGACTGTGTTCATTCATAAAGGGCTGCCTCAAACAAAGCAACTCCTGATTCTCTCCCTCTGTTGTAATTGAAAAGTAATGATTTGAAATGCTGGAGAATGACAGATGTACTATGATCATTAGTCCAGGGTAGAGGGCCTGGTTTATACAGCCCACTGTTCTCCAGCCAGATTCTTAGGTGTGGACTTGGGTACTAACATGCACAAGATGAAATTATACTCAACAGAATGTAATTAAACTTTAAAGTTCTTATCATGCCTTGAGACGACTTCAGTCTTTATACAAATATATGTATTATGCAGACACTGAATAGGGAACATGTAGAGAATTTTAATTAACTGCAAGTCCATTATTTTATAACATGCAACTTAGTGTTTTTACCTTGGAAGTGTTTTTCTTAAAGGTAAAAAAGAAAAAATCCTTGAAAGTCTTCAGCAAGCTTACTTGAAACTATTTTTAAAGCAAAAACTTCTAGCCTTGTGTAGCTCTAAAAAACCATAGCAATCCCAGCTCAGAGATATTAAGCTGATGTCTACCATCAACTAGGGCAGAAGTTACACTGATTTCTTCTGACTTGTGTCGGGTTTGAAGGAAGAGGCAGAATGAGTCACAGTTTAGCTGGAGGTCAGCTTTTGTGAGGATGACATGAATTTCATGCACAATTGAAAATTTGCCATTTTGTAGGTAGGGTGACTGGCACCTTAAATAACTATAACATTAATGAAGTTGTATTAAAAGGATGAATTTAAAGATTACCAGGCCAGAAGTTGTGATTATGTTCACAAACGTACTTATGTATACGTGTATATGCTTGTGCATGTACATATATTTAAGTGATGCTCCTAAATTACTATTTTCAGAATGCTTTTATGTGAGTGCAAGCAATTTTTTCAAGTTTTCAAGCATTTAGACTTAATAGCTGCCTAATCAGAAGAAAGGTGCCACCGAGACAGGAAAGTTGTTATAAAGAAGCAGGAGTATTTGCCCCCCTCCCTCCGTTTTTGTTTTATTTTTTCAAAGAGGGTATGAAGCAGATAAACACAAGCTTACATAACTACATTTTAGGAAACCCAGATGCATCTTCAAGTTGACTTTTCCATGGCCAGAGAAACGTCCTCATAGCGTGCAAATAAGAGCACAAGGATACTTGGGTATTTTACCAAAGGCAGCTGCTGGCATCGGCTTTGCATCAGGGCCAACTCCCACAGGGACGAAGACCAGCCTGATGAACAACATTCCTCAAATGGTGGCCAGGAAATGATGAGATGGGATTTGAGTACTGGATTCTGGGAGAAATTCATCCTAGGGAAGTGTTTCACTTTTCCCCAATGCTTTTACTTTCTAAGATTCCTTTGTACTTTCTGGCATGCTTAAATTTTTTCTCAACTTTCACATTATCATTCTCTGAATATGCCAGAAAATTTCATAGGGGGGTAAAAAAAGAAACCATTTGAATTGGATTATATTTCTATATTGGGACGTTAACTAGAAAGTTGGCAGTCATAGATCTGAGCCCAGAAATATTTCATTATCTTAATTGCTATTTTAGTGTGCAGTTTCTCTTTAATTGGATACATTTTTGAGGCCAACCAATTCTTGTAGTTTTTTTTCAAAGATTGTTAAAAATTCTTCATGCTTAACATAGAATGAAGTGCATTATATAATCATGGGGAAAAAGATACGGAATACTTTTGAAACTTCAGATAAATCTTCTCAAGTAATCAGTTTAATGCTATCTTGGATTCACACCATATCATCCTACCATAGACCTTATAGTTTTGACATGTTTTACCATGTTAATCTGTTAATGTTTCTGTGAGAAAATGGTTGAAAAATATCTGCATGGAACATACTGAAAAATTATAGTGAGTCATTCAGAATAGTGCTGAAGGAAATCTGAGAGCCAGAGCATGAACCATCCATGGAAACTTCCAGGGACATTGAGCTCATTGCCCTAAATGTGTATCACCACCTTCTTTCTGTAATCAATAACAAGCATTCCAAACTAATGGCATAGTCTTTTGCCTTAGTGTGGAACAGTGATATCTAGTTTATTATTGATTTATTGAATCCCCTGGCCTACTTTATCAAGGGTTTAGCTAAGTAGAGAAGTTAACTAATATCTGCCAATAGACTAGCTAATGCCGAATACAAAGTCCTTTTGATCTTTTTACCTGGTATAAAGTACGTACTCTAGATTTAGCATTATGCCATTTCAACAGATTTAAGAAAAGCTTCATAATGTATCAGAAATATAATTACCTAGAGTAAAAGCCACATAGGTGACAAACCAGGATCATAAGGCCAATGGTTTTCCATTGTAAGGGACTCACTGTGGCTTTTGGCAATAAAACACGAGTTTATGTTCATCTACATTTTTCTTAGAAGATAATTTGTGGATTTTTATATTTTTCTTTGATATAATTATTGAAAAATCTTGATTTCAGTAAAAAATGAGTGTCAAAATTTTTATTAGCTATGGTATCATGTGGGGTCACATATTCTTTTTTCTTTATGCAATTAAAGACATTTAACTGTGCTTTATTTTGGGGAAAGTTTTTAATGTATTTCAAGATTGGTATTAGCTGTAAATTTTCTGTTTTTCAGTGGTAGAGATTGAACCCAGGGCCTCAACTCTGCTCAGTAAGCTCTCTACCCTTCAGCTAAACACCTAGGCCCCAGGAAAAGTATACATGGTAGAATACTATCTGTGTGTTTGTGTGTGTGTGTGTGTGTGTGTGTGTGTGTGTTATGTCTATTCATAGATGTTGAGTCATAAAAAAGATCATCATTCATTATACAATTTTATTCAGTTTTTATTCATCATGATGATAAAGCTTGCTTTTAGTCTTACAAATTTAAATTTTATATTAAGCTTATTAATTTTTATTATATTAACAATAAATGAAACATTTCTGGATACGCTTGCTGTTTACTTATTCATTGGACTTTTGGATTACTCATCTAAGTTTTAAGACTGCTGTGACTTTTTTGTGCTTTGTTTAAGATTAGGAAATACTGCAATATGACACCTATGATAATATTTAAACTGAAAGTGAGTTTCTTTTTAAGCAGTTCAGGAGCATGTAGAAAACTGTTGATTACATTTCCTTCATTTCAGCTATTTTCTTGTAACACTGCTTAAAATATAAAGCTTACAAATGTCGTAGTTGTACCAGAATGTTCACATATGCACATACACACTGACACATTCATACAAACACACAAATTGTCCTCAAAATAATAAATTTTGAATTATAAAATCCATACCATCAAGCTACAGGATAAAGAGTCTAATCTAATTTCTTTCTTTTTTTTTAGATGTATATATTTGGTACAGGGTTTCACTACACAGTTTGGACTCATAGTGATCCTCCTGTTTCAGCCTGCATAGCACTGGGATTACATGTGTGCACCACCATATCTGGTTTAGGTGGCCAGCTCTGTGGGCCCAGGGAAGCGCCGGCATGGCATGTGGTATCAGGGATTGAACTCAGGTCCTTATGCTTGTCAAGCAGGTGCTTAGATCAGTGACCTATCTCTCTAGCCCCTAATTTCAAAGATGGGCAAAAGCAGCAATGTGGATTTAGTTCAAATTTCGTTCCACAGTGGTTCACCCTTACAGCAGCAAAGATTATATGCCTGAGGTGTAGCTCAGCAGTAGTGTTTAGCCAGCATGCCCAGAGCCCTGTGTTGTACCTGGCACTGGAATGGGGTGAAGAGTAGATGACATATCAGATTATATCATAAGATTCCAGCTTATGCCCAGGACTCCATGTTGTTAGTAGGGACGCAGCTACAGCTTGGTGATCTTGGCTGCCCCATGGAATATATCTGCCTCACACAGCGAGTCATTGTCTTTTTTCTTTCACTCTCATTAACACCAAAGACAGCCATGAAAGATAATATTGCTATGCAGCAACCCATGTCACTCAGTCCAGTATGTATTGCCCAGTGCTGCAAGCCTTGAAAATCTTTGTGTAAGTTATGAAAATTTGTCCCTTACTGCTGCTATCTCTGTAGGGCACCATAGTATTTGACTCTTAGGTCTATACTGGGACTTCCTTTGGGCATATCTAACCATGCTCTACCTCCTTTTGTCTAAGAGAGAAGTTTTTTTCACATCCTATGCACTGATTCAGTTTCCAGTGCTGATTAGAATTGTAAAATCGCATAAATAGGAACACCAGTCCTTCTCTTACCTGTCCTTTAGATTCTTACTAAAGGCCTTCACTGTGTGTAGTTTTTGGCTATCTTTATTATTCAGAATCTCAGTGAACTGAGTACTTATTACAACAATGATGAATATATATATATATATATATATATATATATATATTTGAAGGATACATTTAGAAAATTCATTTGAGACAGAATTCAACAGAGCATACATTTACTTCTAATCTGGGCAATGCAAATACAGTTCAGATAAGCCATACATGGGAAGGCTCAGTTTCAACCAAATGTTAGATTCAAGGAGAAACATGCCCCTAAAGGCACAACTGCAGCAGCTAAGTAAATAGCAGATAGCATGTGAAAGCTTGGAGTCAGGGAATATGAGTACTTTTGACTTGAACTGGATGTAGAAAGCTGGTGCAAACTTAAAACTAGCATCATTTTCATCTCTGTACAGCGGAGGCATGAGTGGAAAAGAATCAGAGATCAGGATGGGTGAGATAGCTTAGTGGTCTACAGTACCTGTCACGTGCCAGCCCTGCCCTCAGGGTGGGCTGAGCGAGGAAAAAAAAGAATCAGAAGTCATAGTATGCTGCCATCCACATATATAAAAACAAATCTAAACCACAGACTGTGAACTGTGTGCTTGGGTTGATTTGATTAAGGTTTTCTGTGCTTTTAAAAGTACAAGCTGGCCAGATAGCTCAGTGGATTAAAGCTCCTGCTTAGGCAGGTGCAGGGCCGGAGTCTGATCCCCTGGTGTGCTGTGCCAGTCCCACCCCGGGGGTGGTGGAGATGGCAGTTGAGACTGGGTGTGGTGGTGCATGCCTGTAATCTCAGCATTTGGGAGGTTGAAAAACAGCAGGATCTCTGAGGCTGATTTGTATAGTGAGACCCTGTAGACCCTGTACTAAATACATTAAACAAACAAACAAACAAAACTTTTTATTCCTGAAGAAAGTACCTATCGCAGCTAGTAGTCCTCACTTATGAGCTAGCCATTTAAAACTATAAAACACAACAGACTAATTTGGGGATCCACTTCTTCATTCAATATCATTGGCATTCTGCCCTTACCAACTGTATAACATAAGGAAATTGTGATTGGCTACTGTATACCTAGTTATAGGAATCCCTAAATAGTAATATTGCTAGAAAACAGTGATGCTAATATGTCATTGTTTCCAAGAAATTGCAAGAACTTATTTTGTTGAATAAAAAGTTCTGTGGTGTCTTTATAAAAGCATTATCTTAGGAAAAATTTATGCGAAGAAAAAACTGGTTTACCTGTATTAAATGTATTTTCAATCAAACCAGAAAATACTTTCTTGGAGGAAAGTTTCATCATTGTATAACTTCTCAAGAAAGTTGGAAACTGCACAGACAATATGCTCTTTATACATTTTAAAAATTTTATTTTTATTGTGTAATTTCTGCTGTTTTTCTCAATGTGGTCCTTCAACCACTCTCTGACACATGGAAAACTCGAATGTAGTTCACACAGAAAAAAAATACACTAATGGTACATGTGCTCAGCAATGGCTTTGGCTCAGGCCATTCAGCTGTGGGTAGGAGGAGAGTTTGATCATTTGCTCTATGAAATGTGCAAGTTGGTCATGATGCTCCAGGCCTATCTACTTCCTTACACTTTCTGCTGGTTTCCTGCAGTTTTCCTGGTGACCATCTCCATTAGATGCTTCCTTTGTGGAGTGTCCAGCCTTATCATATTAGAAATTGACGAATGACAATGAAATAAGAATGATTTAAAAAGCAATCAGCTCTCTCTTCCAAATCCTTAAATTCTCTGAACAGATATGACTTTGAAATATTGAAGAAAAGTTTAATAAATATTTTAAACACGCATTTAATATTTTAACAAATCTTTAAGGTCAATTTTAAAATTTATAGCACAACTTCAGGGAATATTTATGGAAATGAATTTCAAAACCCACCCTCATTTTCATGGGATGATCTGCAGTGGAGTTTGACTGGCCTACATTGCCACTGAACTGGCTATGTGCAAGACTTTTATGTAAAGTGGAGCAAAACTCCAAGAATTAGTAATTCAGACAAAATGATCAAATCACCAATTGGTCACCTGCCTCCTTGACCTACAGTATCTCAACTTTGATCCAAGATGCTACTACTAAATGTGTGTAGATTGGAGAATTGAAATGATGAGTGGTAAATATAAATGCAAAGTTATTTTCCTTAATCTTATCCCCCTGAGATTATATATTCCTTGAGTAAATCTGACTCCAGTATATTTTTTTCTTTAATAATGTATATGGGCAATACATGATGTATATTTAGTGCAAAAGAGGTGAAAATCCATACTTTATAGATAGCATCTTTTCAGAAATTAAGTGATATAAAAATGGAACATATATTTTTATATTAAGAAAACTTCATAATCTAAATCAATTACAAGATGTGCTTAATAAGTTAGTCTTAAAAATATATCTTGGCTTGCGTTTCAGGAAGAAAAGCAAGCTACTTATGGAATTTTTTTGGAATCGTCCTTAAAAATCCTTTCACTTGGTTTTAGTGAGTGTTTCCCCTTTTGAAAGTGGTTTTAATGCCTCAAATTCAGACTTTTCTGTTCTGTGCTTCTTGATGTCTGCATAGCAAGTATCCAATAACAAATCCAGAAGTCTGTGTGCTGAACATTCCTTACAAAGACTTTAATCTTGAGTTATGCACTGTCTGTCTTAAGCTGGCAATATCAAAGTGAGAAAGCTAATATTTGAAATTGACAGAATTCACCACTGTTAGTGCATGTTTGCATTTTTCCAAAATTTATTTATATTCAATAAATAACCAGAAAACAATCTTAACTGCCAGTAAAAAAATGCCTTATTTGATTTACATGTTTTACCACACTTTAAGTTTTCATCATTGCTAAAACAAAGGACTACATGAAGAGCCTTTTCTACATCATCTTCTAGAGAGTATCAAAATCATTGTCTATTAATTTATCCAGAGTTCCTCAGATATCATTCCTCATGTGTAAGTTTCTTCATGAAACTTTTCTTATGATACAGTCTGAAGAAAACACCTCTTTCTCTGAAGATGAGTTTTCCTTCCTTCAGACAAGAAGAACTGAAAAATAAATGGCTTCCATTTTTTATCCTGACTACTAGGAATATAATATTTAATTGAATTTGCCATCCTTCGTAAGCAGCTAAATTTTCTTTCCTGTTCCTTTACATTCAATTCTAATTTTTCTTTTTAGCTTTATCTCAGCTCTTCTATTTCAATTTGAGACATTTGTTTTTCCTAGAAATGGAATGAACGTAAGTTACTAATTTAAATACCAAAAGTTAGGAGTTCTGTCATTCCATTCCCTTTTAAGTCATTTATTTCTCCAAATTTATTTCCTCAAAATATCAGGTAGTGATCTCCCATGAGCCCGGGTGCGTACTGAGGCACCGTGGTGGAACTGAGTGAGGTATGCTCTTCACCGAGTTTCCTCCCTGATTCTGCTGGGTACCGTCCATGAGGCTGAGCATGCAGTATGTGTTCAGCAGAAATCTACTGTTTTTGATTGCTTTTTCTTGTCATTAATTAGTTATTTAGGCATCATTTATTTGAATAATTCAAAATAAGATATTTACTTATCTGAACCTATTAAATTTACTTTTCTTTACCTATTAGTTAATTTTAAATCAACTGTGCATTTTTTTGGAGTTAAATCCTAATGTGATTAGAATGACAAAGTCCCTAGTATTTTATAATTTATTTAACAAAAATTAGGCATGTAGTCTGTGCCTTTGAAGGGTCTTCTGTGAGTTTATCATACATCGCTTATTTCACTTTTATATTTGTGTCGTTTGTAGCAACTGCTTGCTCCTCCATCATTCTGAAGCATGATAAAATTATTCTTTAAATCCTTCTTCATCATTTAATTTTTCATGTACAAATGAAAGAGTTCATGTCAAAACAACCAGTGTTAAGAGACTTGTCAATTAGCCAAGACAGTCTATACTGTCATGATGTAATCAATCATATGTTCACTTCTGTTAGTAGATTTCACCTATGTCTCAGGGATTATTTTACAACTTTTTTTTTAACTTTGTTATAATGCCTAGCAGTGTTTTCCCCATAGGCGGGAATCAATTAATACATTTATTTAAACAAAGTAATTAGGTCCCAGTGTACAAGGTAAGTGTGTAGAATGGCAGGTGTCCTTTAAAAATAAAGCAAAAACAAAACAAGATCTTGCTAAACTCCCCAGAGTTTTGTCTCAGGCTGTCAGAGTGCTGGGATTGTGGGCGTGTCTCCCACGCCCAGAGTGCTCACACTTGCAGGCCTGAGCTTATTCTGGCACCATATAAATGTGTTGTCTAACCGATTGCCTCTTCTCTTAATTATTTTCAGGCTTCATTTATTTGAGTGTTTCAAAATTAGGAGAATTTTATCTGTCTGAATTGGTTAATTACAGTAAGGAGAAGGGAAGATGACACTAAAAGCATGCTTCAGTTCACCATAAAAATTAAAACTTTTTATTAATGTTTCATCACTGAATAAAAGCAGTTTTTTAAGGCCTATATTATTAGCCCCAAATCTTTCCTCCAGTATTGCATAGAGGTCCTACTATGTGATTCGAATTTGGTGAGAATTCCTATTTGGTGACATGTTTTATTTAAGATTTTTTCTCACTCAGATTTTTCAGTTTGTTGAAAAAAGTAATGATAATTTAAGTTTCAAAGCAATGTTTTTGTATATTCCAAGATAAGCACATACAGAACTGATATTCCCTGAACAAAAGGATAATGAAAGATAACCAATGAGGGTCAAATCTGCCAAGGTCTCAGCATTTTAGTATTGACATGGATCCTTTTTGGGAGGGAGACATCTTTATTCACTTTTTTCTGTCACTATTTTCCCTGTGCAAACCAAGGCTTTGAGTGAAGTAGCTCATTCCTGACTGAGCTCCCAGTGTGCAGTAAGAGGCTGGTTAGTGTGTATGTATGGCGAAGGTGATATTTTCTATAATTTCCTGGTATTGTCCTGTAGATCTTTTTGGTTCATGAAGCACATACTGAAGGTGGGAAGACTATCTTCTTTTTTTATGATCTCACATGGCTTGCCTTCTAGGTAACTAGAGCTGCAGGTCATACAACTGATGTGCTTTTGATATGTAGAATCTGTTAAAGTTCATCATTACCTAGTTTAAACTATTTCTTCTTTTTTCCTCATAGAGTCTTCAATACAATATGAAGCATGATTAACAAATGTAGGAAATTTTAAATCTACAATGTTTATTATAGAAAAAATGCATGGCTATGAATCTTTCTCAAAATAACCCCCCATGCTTCCAACACACCTATCCCAGCATTCTTGCCACCATTCGAAGCCATCCTGAAAGGCCTCTTTTGTGAATGTCTTTAATCGCATTGCCCTGGCTCTCCCTTGATGTCCTGAACAGATTAAAGCTGTTTACCTGTCATGGTCATTTTGACTTTGGAGGAGGGTCAGCAGTCACAGTGCTGGAGCCAGTGGAGAAGGGAGATGGAGACACATGGCAGTGTTTTCACAAGCTCACCTTTCTGTTCGATGGCATTCCAGTCATTCTGCTTGTCATCATTCCTCCTAAAGATGTGAAAGAGGACATCCAGAACTGCTTGGGAAAGTGATGAGAATGATGAGATGAGGTACATTTAAAAGAAGGGGGAATGTTTTGGTGGAAATTAACAGAATTGTGACTTTCACTGTAATAATTTTTAAAAAATTAAACAGTATTTTTTAATCAGGCCTTTTTTCATATTTGGAGGAAATTGAGGCTGTATTTTCAGCTATCATGTGGTGAGTTTTAAAATACCATAGAGGCGGGGGATGTAGCTCAATGGTGTAAGCCCCTGCCTGGCAAGTGCAAGGTCCCAGATTTGATCCCTGATACCGAAAAACAAACAAACAAGATACCACAGAGTGAGAATTTGATCCACTGATATTCAATGAAAAACCTTTGGGTAGAAAGCCTTCTGCTCAGAGTTAAAGATTTTGTGAAATGAAGAAAAGAAAAGGTGATAAAATAGTGAATCTTTATTTTAACTGTCATGTTAGAAAGAGTGCTGGATTCCACTTCTTCCACAGTCTTGAATGCATTATTTTACCTCCCTACAATTCAGCATGCAAGGGGAGCACAGGGTGAGTTGTAAGTCCGTCTACGTCTGTCTTGCTCCAGGGTTGAGTGTTATTTAATCTAGTGCTCTTTGAGAGTAAGAAAGGTCTCTCCTCCTTCCCTATGAGCCAGAGCTACTTCCCAGCTGTTGGTTGATTCCTGTCAAATTGCCAGATATGTACCCAGATTCTTATATCAGCTCTTACATTGAAAATCAGGATATGGACGTGAATCCCAAAGTGGCCTCATATTCAGTGCCATATTCTCTTTTGGTCCTAGAGTTCGTGTGTCTCCATCTTTCTGGTTCAGCAGATGTTTCTGGATGGCTGCTATGCTTATGCTTGAGTTGGCTGTCACGGCTGTTAAGTAAAAAGCACTGTCAGCACACTCTCTTGCCCTCCAGAGAGAATATAATTTGAATTTTATGACAATGTTCATCATTACTGATATAGGAAAGTCCCTTGCTTGTTTCTGGCCCACTTCCTCAATATCTCATATTTAAACCATGATAGGATGCTGATTTTTAAAAAATAGTATGCTTACTTTAGATTTTTAATCATTACTAAGTAGAAGACTCTGGAATTATATAGCAAGTTCTGAGTCAACATCTAAGGATACTGTACTTATTTGCTTCTGTAATCAGAAAAAAAAGCAGGGTTGGGCAGTAAATGACAAACCCAGGAAGTGAACCACAATCATAAAGTATAGTCCATTGGGAGATCCACCACCAAGCTGGCAGCGTTTGTCTTCAGAGTGTTCTAGTCACTTGGGGCTTTCATATCTTTTCTGATTTTCTCTGTTTGGGAAGTGCCTGGTGCCTTAAATTCACCAGCAGCTCATGGTCCCCACTGCCTTCCTCCATCTGCGTTTCCCTCCCAATGTCTAACCCAGAAGGACAGGGCTGTCTCACTAAATGTGTCCTTGTAGCCAAGTTACTTAACTTTTCTTTATTTAGTTTTTTATGTGTATTTGATGTTTTAGAGTGGGGTCAGAACTTTATTAAAGTTCTTTTAACTCTTTAATATGCATGGTTTTATAGAATCACCTTATATTCTTTTTTAAAATTTTTTATATTTGGTACAGTGTCTCACTACGCAGGTCAAGCTCATAGTGATCCCCCTGTTTCAGCCTCCCCAGTGCTGGGATTACAGGTATACACCACTATGCCTTGTCTCAGTAGCTGGGGCTGGCACAGCGTGTGGTTCTGGGGATCAGACTGGAATCTCTGCACTTACCAGGTCAGCACTTAGGCCACTGAACTGTCTAGCTGGCCCAGAATCACCTTATGTTTGATTACAACATTCTTATGCTTTCTACTAAGTGCACTTGGAGACAACTTTTGCCCACAGTTACAATGACAGCCATCAGGTACTGCAGTAGAGTAACTTGGAAGGCAGAGATAATTTTTGATGTTGTTGATTTTTCTTTTTGTGGTAACTCAAAAATAGGAATATGTAGTGATAAAATTCAAAACAGTTTGGGTTGATTCATGTTGAATTCTGGAAAGTGTGTGTATAGATTTTAAGGGTTCTTTCATTAAAACTAAACATGTAACCACATGTTATATTTACTCTCTAGATAGTTTTTCCATTTTCTTGATGATGATTTACTTAAAATGATAGACTGTGTACCTTGTTGATATGGACATCTTTGATTTACTAATATTCATTTAAATTTCTTCTGCATTGTTTTAGCTTGATATCTCTTTTCTTTTTACTGCTAGTTATGCCATGGTATGGATGTACCACAGCTTATTAATCTATTCACCTAGTAAAGGACATCTTGATTTCTTCCATGTTTGGTCAATTATGAGTAAAGTTACCATATCTATGTGCACATTTTGTGTGTACATAACTTTTGGATACTTGCTAAGGAGATCAATTGTCGGATAATATAACAAGGGTATGTTTATTTTTGTAAGATATTTCCAAACAGTCTCCCAAAGCAAAAGTACCATTTTGATGACCAGCCAGCAGTGAATAAGACTTCCCACTAGCCTGATCCTTGTCAAGATTTGGAGCTGTCAAAGTTTTGGAATTTTGCCATTCTCACAGATGTGTGGTAGCACCTCAAAAGTGCTTCAATTTGCAATTCTTTGATGAGGTATCATATTGGGCATCTTTTCATATGCTTATTTTCTATTTGTATATCTTCATTTAGTAGTTAAAATTAAAATATGTGTATTTAAAATGTAGCCTATATAATGTTTTGATATGCATATCCATAGTAAAATCAGCAAGTTAATGAATATACCCATCCTTCACACAGTGATTATTTTTGTCTATGTGGTGATAAAACTTGAAATGTACTCTTTTAGGAAATTTCCAGTAATTCATAAAGTGTATTAACTATAGTCATGCTGTAAATGACATCCATAAGCTTATTCACTATGTATAATTGTAAACTTGAACCTTTTACCAATATCTCCCAAGTCCTCCCCCAGCTGTTTCCAAATAACGACCCCCTTTCCTCCTCTACATGTGCATCTTCTTGAGATTCCACAAATATGTAAGCTAATGTGGCATTTCTTTTTTCTGTATTTGGCTTACTTCACTTGGCCCAATGTCCTATCTAATCTATATGATTGCCAGTGGGAACAACTTATTTTTTAAGGCTTAATAATATTCCATTGCATGGTTTCCAGGGACTCAGGAAAAAAGAAAGATAAATGGGGGTACACAGAGTATCCTTCAGGCAGCAAAACTATTCTGCACAATGTTATGCTAGTGGACTTGTTTCAGCATACCTTTGCTGAAACCATTAACATGCACAGCGCCGAGAAGGAATCCTAATGTAAACTATGGAACTTGGGAAATGGTGACCATCAGTGCAAGGTTATCAGGCATGACAAATTAAGTGCTTCTCTATTGTGGACCGTGGACGGTGGAGAGGTTCCATCTGTGTCAGAAATGGGGATTTATGGGACTTCTTTGTACTTTCTATTCAATTTTGCTGTGAATTCATAATTCCTTTTAAAATATTTTCAAGACCATATAAGTGTGGTTTTAGTCCCGATGACTATCAAGAGCTCAATCAGAAGGCAGAGACTAGAATAAAGTCAACGGATTTGATTTAATACAAGTTTTAATTTCCAGTACTCCTGAATTAGATTTAGGGAAGGGATGAAAACAGCATTAGTTTGGCACCTGAAAGCCAGTCACTTCCAGTTCATTTCCACTTAATTCTAATGAAACCCTGGGAGGTAAGGATAATTCTGTTTCAGGTAAAAATATTAGATTCAGAGGAGTTAGATTTGCTAATTCCACAAGATAGAGATGGAGGGAGAAGATTGCAAAGCTGCCTTCCTCTTTTTATGCCTAATGGCCTCCATATGCTTCATTTAGGTATATGAGAAATCATGACAAGATGGCAGCAGGCATCGGTGGTTGGTAGCAATCCAGTTCAGGGAGTAAAGATTACATTCAGCTCCCTGGTCCAACTCTGGAAGGCAAAAAATAGAAGAAACTGTCTTTCAAACTCGCATGCTCATAGGGCAGGCTAAGTGCCACTGCACCCTCCAGGAAGGCAGGCATGCAAGGAAGGCATCTGCTCCTCCCAACCTCGTCACTGGCTCTTTTCAGCACTGGAGGGAGAACCTCTCCAATACTCATGTGTGGGAGAAAGTCATGACTGCACCCAGAGCACCCTTCGGGCCCACGTCTGCAGGTCTCTACTTCTTCTCAGTCAGCACCCCTGCCAGCATCTTCCTGGAGACTGGCTAGCAGCTATCTGCATCAGGGTATTGGAAGGAATGAGGGAGTCCGTTCCAGTCACACCCATGAGCCTCAGCCTTTGGTCAGCTTCAGTAGTAACCAGATTGACACTCTGACTCTCTATTTACCCACATCTCAGTTCATTTCAAAGTATAATATGAATGTGATCTTATTAACTGAGCCCTGGGACACCGCAAACATGGTAGGAGGAAGTCTCTATGATCAGTGTAGTAAAACGTATGTGTATCAGGATAATGGTTCATTAATTATAGAATAGTAACCGTTTTCATTTCTTTACTTAGGGGAAAGGTGAGAAAACTCACTGGCAGCATATGTTAAGGAAACAGAATGGCCAACATGTTTGCAGGGTTATTGGCTTATAGAAGGGAAGAGATGTTCAGGTAACTTGCTTTATTTTGCCCGGGCAGTGCTAAACCCATAGAGCCCATTTTAATGACGATTCCCTACAGAGCTGTATTTGTGATGTTTCATTATTCTGCATTCCATTTTGGTCCCAGTCAGCAGCTGTCTGACAAATTTGTTTTTCTGTTCTGTACAAGTTGGGAGAAAAGCATGTAAGTACTAAATTCTTTACATGAGTGATGCTAGTTAGACTTTCGTTGGGGTTTATAGTGTGATTTCTTCCTCCCTCATCTATATATTCTGAAGATCTACGTCTTCCTTGGCAGAAATCTGAATCTGTTGAATTTTCCTGAGGACTCCTTTACCTGATACTGAGTCTGTCAAGTCTATCGTGTTTAGAGTGCCCATCAGGCCACTTCTGTGAGTGTCAGGACAGGGCACTTTGCCTGGTCAGGGAAACACATAGGGCTCTGTTATGTGAAGGGTCCTGCCACTCTCTTTGCATATTTTTATTCAAGTTTAGGTATGATGTCTACTGCCCAGGCACCCTCAGGGTGAGAGTATTTATTCAGTCTTTTTTATGGCTTCAATTCAACTAAATCATGGTATAATTGAACACTGCTTTGAGACTTGCTTGCTAACTCTGAATTTATTAAAAATCAGATCTTTGTTTAAAATTAAATAACTGCAGAAGCAATACCATTGCACTGCTAAAAGATACCATTGTTTAACCATTTGTAAAGCAAGAAAATTTAGAAGTCATCTTTGATTTTCCTTTTTTGCTTTTTTTGTGGAACCAGGGATTGAACTCAGGCCCTTGTGCTTATCGGGCAAGCGCTTATTCTACTGAGCCATCTCCCAGCATGATTTTTCTTATTATCTTATATCCAGATAGTCAAATCTGTTTGGCTTTACTTTCAAAATGCACCCTGTATGTAAATCTTTAGACACTTCTGTCACTCCATGAAAGTTCAAGCCACGATAGTGTCTTGCGTGTCTAGATTACTACACAAGGCTCTGGGATGGTGTCCCTGACATTCCTACCCCTCTCGCTCTTGATTCAGGCTGTTTTCCCCTGAGCGTCCAGAATTATCTTTTTAAAATGCCTGTCAGACCCCATCACCATCACTGCCGCTCTTCTCCCCTCCATCTTTGCCAGAGCCCACAAGGACTTCCATGATTTGGCCTTTGGCTACCTCCGTGACCTTGTCTCTTTCGCTCTCCCCATTCTCATTCTGTTCTGCTTGCACTGTTTCTCAAACAGGCCAACAACCCTCTTATTTCAGGGCCTTTGAACTTTCTCTGCTCCCTGCTTGAAGCGTGTGTAACAAGAAATGTTTATTGTGTTCCTGCTATGCAGTAGGGCCTGTAGCTTTCAATATTGTGAAGTTTATATGCCTAAGACCCTCATCCTACAAGAAGGAAGGGGGCACACAGTTGTATAATAATGCCAAGGCAAACCTATGGCACATGTGCTCCACATGGCTATTTGTTATCACTGAAAGCTCTAAAAGGTTCACCATCACTGGTATAAGGTGTGCTCTTTTAGGGAAAGTATTTGAAGAAGACCTTAAAAAGTGATTCCTCAGAGAAGGCCTGGGGAGAGAAAGCCATCATGGCTTCTTAGAAGAAGCATATTCTGAACAAGTACAAGGGTCTGGATGCACAAGTGCACCTGCTGATGTAAGGAAAATCAAAAAGCCTGTGTACCTAGAATATGATAAACAAGGAGAGAAGGGGGAAGAGGTGAGCAAGGCCCAGATCTTAAAGGCATAGAGGCCATTAAGCATTTTAACTTTTAAGCTGCATCACAAAGAAAGCCATTGGAGGGTTTTGACTATTGAAGTGACATCACCCAATAGGATTGAACACTTTTAGAGAAGTACTCTTCCTGTCATTTTGAGACAGACTGTGTTAGAGTGAGGATGGAAGCAGGAAGCCTAGTGAGGAGTCTACTGTTGTTGTCCAGATGGGAGGGATGGGGATGTGGGCCCATAGGATCCAGGCTGTGTTTCAGAAGAAGAGCTGGACTTCACAGGGCTGAAAGATCAGGGTATGAGGGGAGGGAAAGAGGGGAAGTGGTAATGATTCTCCGAAGTTGCACCCTGAGTAACAGAACACATGATTCCATTTACTATAACAAACCTAGTGGTGCAAAGCACATCTATTACTTTATTTATGGATTTAATAGGCTAGAAACTCAAAGAAGGCACAGTGGGGATTTCCAGTGCATACATTTGACTCCATGGTGGGGACTGGAATCATCTGGAAGTGTCTTCATCACTTGCCTGGTGGTTGATGTAGCTTTTGGTGAGGATTTCAGCTGAGTTGTCAGCCAGACCACCTCTCCATGGCTTTCCAGGTAGTCTTTCTACATGGGCCAGCTTGGACTCCTATACTGTAGAGCAGCTAAGTTCCAAGAGTGAGTGACCCAAAAGAGCCAAATGGAATTATATTTTCATGACCCAGACTTGGCATAGCAAAAGCATTTCAGTCACACACTATTGGATGGAGCAGTTCCAAAGCCTACTTGGATTCAAAAGAAAGGGGCACATATACCACCATCTACTGGGAGACATGTCAAGGTCACTTTGCAAGAAGAACATGCAGGATTGTGGGAGCCTCTGCGGGACACACAGTCTACTAGACTGGGAAGGCCATGGGCGTAGCAGGTGTGCAGAGGCGTGCAAAATTAAGAATTGAATTTTGGAGGTGTTTTATTTATGATATTTATTGTATAACTAAGTGCAGATGTCAGGTTTGCAGTTGTGAATTTGGAAAGCGATCTATGCTTCCAGTACACTTGGAATTGTCAGAAGACTTAAATCCTCAGCTCTGGATGAGCAAGAGTGAGTTTAGAAAGAAGGGAAGGAGCATGGGAGGAACCATCAAGCATTTTATTTATTTTGTTTTAATTTTAAAAATATTTATTTATTTATTTATTTGGTACACAGTCTTGCTACACAGCTCAGACATGTAGTAATCTTTCTGTCTCAGCCTCCCCAGTGCTGGGATTGCAGGAGTGCACCACCATACCTGGTTTTAGGGCCGGCGCTGCACGTAGTACCAGGGATCAAACCCAGGTCCCTGCACTTGCCAGGCAGGTGCTTAGACTGCTGAGCTATCTCCCTGGGCCAATCAAGAATTTTAATGTTTAGTGCCAGAAAGATGAAAAAGAATCAGCTAGAACAATGGAGAACAGTCACAGTATAGTGAGTGATGTTCTAGGAACCAAAGCAGGGAGAGAGTTCCAGAAGAATCCTTTAATCAAGTCCTGCTGAAGAATGTGAACACATAATTAACTCTGGCATTATGATGATTAATTTTAAAAAATTAAATCATTTATTTGTTTATTTGGTACAGGATCTCTCTAAGAAGCTCAGATTTGTGGTGATCCTCCTGTCTCAGCCTCTCAACACTGGGATTACAGGCATGTGCCACCACACCTGGTCTTGGGGCTGGCATGGCACACCTGGGGTTCTGAGGCCAGCGTGGTGTGTGGTACCAGGGATCAAACCCAAGTGCTTGCACTTGCCAGGCAGGTGCTTAGACTGCCAAGCTATCTCCCCAGGCCCTGATGATCACTTTTGATCCTGAAAACATAGTTGCGATAGCGTTGGAGCTCAAAACCACTTGATAGGAATTCTAGAACCAGTAGAAGAAAAAGACTTTCCATGTGGACACATGTGTAAAAGAATTTGATTATAGCAGAAAGGATGTGAATGAAATGGTTTTCAAAAGATGAAGGTCAAGTGAAGCTTTTATTTATTTTGGGGGCAGGAAGATTTTAGGGCATATTGGTATGTCACTGGAGAAAATGCCAACTGTGGAATAATGATAGAAAGGTTGTTTTCCACAGCAAAGCACCAGAGCAGGAAGGAGGGATGGGAATACATTGTGAAAAATCCTTGCCTGGCTTTCTTCCATATCACCCAGATGTGCATTCAGATCCCGGCTCAGGGGAACCTTTTGGAGCTACTTGGAGCCAACCTTCTACCCTTTTCTCTTAATTTATTTTATTGTTCTTCCTGCCACATGCTCATTTATTTCCTACTTAACACACACACCAGAATGTTAGCTTCATATGGAGAAGGAGCTTGCCTGTCTTGTTCCTTGTTCCTATCATCTAAAACCAGGCGCAGAAAGCCCTATTTACAAGAGGGGCTCAAGTGAGCGACTCACTGTGGAATGGATGGAAGTGTGTGTTTCTATAGTAATCTTCTTCTTCTTCTTCTTCTTTTTTTTTTTTTTTTTTTTTTTTTTTT
>NDGN011445176.1:0-11802 GCA_002564285.1 Tympanoctomys barrerae
AAGGACAAGCTTTCCTACTCTTGCTAGCTAACATCTCCAAACTTAAACCTAACCTTAAACAACTCATCTGTTTAAAGAAGAAAGAAGAAAGAAAATCTACATATGAAAATTTTAAAATGTTTATTTCTGACAATTTTTGCTATGATAACCTTTGAATCCTTTGGTTAAAAAAAATTTTTATTGTAGGTTCTTCAAAAACATCTACCCCAATCGCACACGATGTACATGTGTAAGAAAAACATTGACATTGAGTGTCCTCAGTTGCCTTCATATGGCAATGCAGTTTTTTGTGGATGAATGTGCGCTAATGTAATGTTTAGGTTATGAATACTTTAACTCTTTCTGAATTTCATGCCCCTATTTATTTCTTCTCAATCCAGAGCTAACTGGCTCAAAAGCCCGGATGATGATTCTGACCAGCTCTTCCGAATGGTGGCAGAGGTTTTCATCCTGTGGTGTAAATCTCATGTAAGGACTCTTTTGAGCTCTAGATTTAGGGTGGTTGTGAAAGCCTAAAAGACTTTCTTATAATGTTTGGTTTTTATTTTTAATTTCCTTCATTTAGAATTTCAAGAGAGAAGAGCAAAATTTTGTGATTCAAAATGAAATTAATAATTTGGCATTTTTAACTGGAGACAGCAAAAGCAAGATGTCAAAAGTAAGTCCTCACAGTCAGCTCTAAAGACTCTTTGACCTTGACCTTAGTCATGTCTAGAATCTATCCCAGGTTTGGGGGGATTAGAACTCTACTTCATTTAGGTCAAACTCTGCTAGCAACAGTCTCTCTTTTTGTTGTTGTTGTTGTTGTTGTTGTTGTTGCTGTTGTTGTTGTTGTTTTTGAAAATGAACTGGAAGAAACAGCTCTTAAATAAGCATGATCATCACATTTTATGAATAAATAACTGCTGGAATGTCAAAAAGTTTAAGATTTGCCTAAGGCATTTAAGAGGTCTCTAAAACAAACTTCATTTGATGGTGTTAAAATAAAACTACTTTCTGTGTAGTGAAGCTCTACACATGCAGCTGGATGCTGTGGTGGCTGCCAATAATCCCAGAGCTCTGGGAAGCTGAGACAGGATGATCACAAGTTTGAAGCTCAAATTAGTCTGACCCTGTCTCAGAAATTAAAAACGACTGGAGACATAACTCAATGCAAGGACCTGGATTCAGGACCTGGATTCAATGCCACAAAAGATAAAAATGAGGGGAAAAAAATACACATACTTAGAACCACCTTTCCACTAGTGAGGAAGAAATTAGTTTGCTTTCACAATTTCAATAGCAAATGCTTTTACATTATGCTTGTTTTCCTCCTGTCTGGAAGGTGAAATGTCTACTTTTATTTCATATGTGTTGACCTCTTAATGCCTTCTGTTTATTTTCCATGACAGTTGCACTCAGAAAGCCAAGCATTTGTCCATCTCCCTGTAGCAAATGTTTGAAAGAGGGCACACCAGACATCTGTCTGAAAATAAAGTAACCTGTAGGGAGGAGTGTAGCTGGGATCTGGGAGGGGGAAGCTGGCCTCCCAGCTGCTCTCAGGCCAGGACTGCACAGGAAACTTCATTATTTGGATTGGAAAAGCCTCACAGAACACTCCTCCAGATGTACATGCAAAAGTAAAGCCCCTTTAATTATGATGTCTTCTTAATCAGCCATTATTGCTTACCCTTGAGTCTGTCTCCCTGAGAAATGTGTCTTGATGAGGGTTGACTGTATACATCAAAGATAAGTGATAGGTCACACCTGAGATGTATGTCTCTCTCATTGCTAAGACAGTGCCACCTTTGAAGAATGTGAGGGTGGGATGTGCATGGAGACCTTTAGAAGCAAGATTTAGAGCTGAAAAGAGGGGAATCATGGGTTTGTAGCAAATATCTTAAGAATTGTTTCTGTAGCCACTTGGGATGAAAGACTGGTCTCTACGGAGCTACAGCCAAGGGGCAGATACGACATCACAAATGAATGCCAGCAACTGGTGCTCTGCCAGGTGGGCAGCCAGCACTATTGTCTGCAATAGTTCTAAACTTTCTGTCTCTTCCACATTTTAGCTATGGTGACACTAGCACTTCTTCCAGCATCCAGAAACCAACTATTGGAGCTTAGAATCGACTCAAGTATGCACTAGTATTCACTTTCAGCATATTCACCATGCAATAGAGCCAAAAAAAATTGTACACGTACAAAGCAGAGGAATTACATTCAAGAGGAGTCTGCACTGCAAGGAAACCTCCTCATGGGTCCACTTGTGCTTCAGATAGTTTTATTTGATTTTCTAAAATTTATGTTATCATTCATGTTTTGGTGAATATATCTGCTGTCCGTGTCAGACAGGATTTTTTGAAGTCCAACTCCCTACATTATGCAGCTTGTATGAGGTTGCCTCTGTGGGCTGTTACAGCCAGCATAGGCTCTCCTTATTTGTTTGTTTATTTATTTATTTATTTGGTGCAGGGTCTCACTACATAGCTCAGACTCATAGTGATCCTCCTGTTTCAGCCTACCCAGCACTGGGATTACAGGTGTTTCATTGGCCAGCACAATGCACCTGGGTTCCAAGGCAGGCATGACATGTGGTACTGGGGATCAAACCTGGGTCCTTGCACTTGCCAGGCAGGCACCTAAACCACCAAGCCATCTCTTCAGCCCAGGCTGTCCTTTAATCCTGTCTTCCTACAGAAAGTCAGTAAATCCTAGGCAAATTTCATGCTTTCTTCAAGTATGTTTGACTGGCTGGCTCAGGAATGAACCAGGTAGGATCTGTTGTGACAGGCCATGATGGCAGCAAAGCGGTTAAAACAACACTAGTGGAGGGATTTGGATTTCCACTGAGCAAATGACAAAGACGTCTCAGTGCTCCAATGATTAATGGAGACTCGGGCTCCCTGGGTTTACACTAGAGAGAGATGAGGTGACAGAAAATGACACATCAGAATTCACTACTAACAAACTAATCTGGTGCTTTTGTTTATTCCCATCACTGACTGAGGAATTGGGATGCTTGTTTTGTCAGCAAATGGGCATCTTCTCTGCTGGGAAAATTCAGGAGCAGATTCATTTCATTTCCATTGACATAATATGCTGATTATTTCTGAGCCAAAGATTGACAAAAAGAGACAGAGACACACAGAGAGAGAAAGAGAAAGAGATTAAGTCAAAACTATAATGTAACTGAGCTAAGAGCACTCCATTTACAGATCTTAAATAACATTTGCCATACTTCTCAGGTGACAAGTACCCAATTGCATCAGTTGAAATATGGAGTGTAGTAGTAAGTAAACTGCAAATCAAAAGAAGCTGAGTTCAGCCCTTGGTCCAGCTACCGACCTCAGATAATATCTTGCATCATCTTCTGATTGCCAATTTACCAATCTGTATAGTAGTGTTGAGTTTACTTTGGCTTTTCTTAACTATCAAGACATTCAGGGCAAAAATCAGCTTTCAACAATATCTCTAGGACAGAATACTATTGGATAAACACAGTGCTTTATTTAAGACAGAGAGATACATGCCTCTAATCAGCAGCAACTCAGAGCCACTTCTGGGATTTCTTTAGATGTAGAGTATGTATTGAGGAGCCAGGGAGGGAGCACATATTCTTCCTTTTCTTTATTAATGGAATCCCAGCTGCCTCTGACTCCCTGGATTAGATGTTCTCTCTGCCCAGTGGCCTGGATGGGCACCTGTCTCCTTTGCTTGCTTTCTCCTCCACCCTACATGAACTCTGGTATTGTAAAAATGAAATCAGCCTCAGTGCACCCGGCACCCTTGGAGCACTGTGCGTGGTGAACGCTGCATGCTTCACACACTGCACGTGCTCGTGCCAGTAGAGACGAAGTGGAGAAAATACACACTCTGCATACTTGATTAACCAAAGCTCACTTCACAGATACGTCATTTTCAAGGCACAGCTCATACAAATGACGTTTTCAGAGCTCACTGTATATTTTGTTTATATAGCACCATTTTGCAAATACATGTTAAGCCAAATGTAACTAAGCTGAGCGAGTGTTTTGTTGTTGTTTTATTTTTAAACTTGTTTTGTTTTCTGGAAAAATGGCAGCAGCTTCCTCGGAGGGGAATGGTAAGTTAGAATATGTTTAGCCCAAGAAATGCCAGTTCCATGACCAAGGTTTAAAACTAACACAAAACAAAAGAGTTACAGAGCACAAATGCAGATGCCTCATGGTCTAAAGCCACACTCTCCCAAGGATGATTACAGTGCACTGAAAAGGGATAGGAATTAGCTTAGAAAATATCTTTGAATTTTTCAGGGACATTCATAGTTATATCAGCTTTCTTCTTGCTCCAGTATCCCCTCTTCCTATTCTCAGATTTTCTCCCTCTCCCTCTCCCTCTTCCTGTGTGTCTCTTCCTCCCTCATTTCCTCCTGCTCTCTCTTCTGTTTTTATTTTCTTTGTTCCTGTTGTACTTGCTCACTGGCACATTCTCTTACCTACCTTCTGCTCTCTAATGACCTTCCTCCTTTCCTTCCTCCCCATTTCTCTCTCTCTCTCTCTCTCTCTCTCTCTCTCTCTCTCACTGTCTTTCTCTATGTGTCTCTCTGTTTTTTTCTCTCTCAGTCTGTGTCTCTGTCTCTTTCTGTGTCTCTCTCTTTCTGTCTCTCTCTGTCTTTCTCTGTGTCTCTATGTCTCTATCTTTCTGGCTCTGTGCCTCTCTTTGTGTCTCTGTCTCTGTTTATCTCTTTCTCTTTCTCTGTCTCTCTGTGTCTTTCTATGTCTCTCTGTCTCTCTCTGTCTCTGTCTCTCTCTCTATCTCTCTCTGTCTCTCTCTGTCTCTCTGTCTCTCTCTGTCTCTGATTCTCTATGTCTCTGTCTCTCTTTCTCTTTCTCTCTCTGTGTGTCTCTCTGTCTCTCTCTGTCTCTCTGTCTCTCTGTCTCTCTGTGTGTCTCTGTCTCTGTTTCTTTCTGTCTCTCTGTGTGTGTCACTGTCTGTCTCCCTGTGTCTGTATCTGAGTCTGTCTGTCTGTCTGTATCTCTTTCTCTCTCTAATTTCCAGAAGTTCTTCTTTTCCTCTCATATCTAATGTTGGGTTCACTTGTCTTCATTTGCCCTAACAATGGGGTAGAAACTTCCCATGGTACAGGGTTGTCTTTGTTCAAAATCTGAGCCAAACTCCCTGTGCCATCTCGGTGCAGAATATCACCATGTGCTGTCTTCAGCAGACTCCCTTATCTTTGAAAAAGCCTATTTTTTTCCTCAACACATAATATCATCAGTGTCCTTATAAATTACTGCTCATAGTTGATGATGTAAGCATAGGAAAAATTTATTATAGAAGTATTGGAATTAGAGAATTGCAAGAGTCAGCTAATCTTAGCAATATGTGAAGAGTAAAAGTAGAATCTGTAGGACGTAGGAGCCTTGGACCTAAGATACTTTTAACAGTTACAGTCTGGGTAGGGAGATACTTCACCCTCCAAGCTGTGGGGTGACCCTGAGCCTCCTTACAAGTGCATTCCTAAGAGTGCATTTGTTTTAATAGCAACCCCTGAGCAGAAGCACAAGCATTTCTTCTTGGCTCAGTTCTCCTTTTTATGGCCATATATTTGTTGGGGTTGATAATATATGGTGGTAGAAGGAAGAATAGGGGCCTTAGGTTTCCTGGTGGATTGTCTGTTGCCCACCCTTGTTACTGCAAGGAAAGGGAAACACATTAGCTCTACAGAGTTGTATGTGTGCCCAGATCTGAAGACCATGCTGGGCTGGGTCTCGGGACCGTTCACTCCGGAAGGCTGATCTCCTGGTTGGCCTCCCAGCAGGGGTGAGTTGCTTAGTCTGTGTATAAGTCCTTATGACCAAATTAACCTCCATTCTAACCTCATTCTTGCTCTTCATTCTGTGCTCATTTGGCTCCAAGAACAGTTGTGCTTCTATTATATTGACTGATAAACTGGACTGAGAAGATATGAATAACATGTGGTGCCTTGTGCCTTGGACTTCTGCTCTTACTGACTGACTTCTCCTTGTTTCTCTTCTTTTGTCTTTCCACACAGGCCATGCAAGTAAAGGTACAGGTCAAATGCATGATGTGTCTTTTCTGTCCTAGTATTAGAGGTGCCAGGCTCTGGCCCCTTCTTCACTGTGATCATCATGGGGGTGGTACAGAATGGATTTTCCCACCTGGAGGTCCCCAGGCCTGCTCCAGGGAAGACAACTGCCTATCAGAGTGAATGTAGGCCTACCTACCCTTGGAATGGGGAAGCCGGGGAAGCCAGCCAAGCCTCACCCTAACCGAGGTCTCCTTGCTATCTCTGCTCCCTTCCCCAGCTGTCTTCTCTGATAGTTTGGCAGCCACCATGCTAACAGAGAGAGAGAGATGACTAGCAGGGCTTGAGAGCCTGGGAGACCAGGGTCATATTTCTTTGTCTTGTTGGTGGCCCTAGCTCTGTCACATGGTACACAGTCTGTATCTTGTTCAAGGTCCCATGCTTCAAAGACCATCTTCTAAGGCCTAAACTCAAGGGTTTGAAATCAGCAGATAACCATAACTTTCTATACAAGCTGTTTTGGATAAAACTGGGACAATTTTCTAATTGCCCTTAAAAGTTACTATGTGAAAATTCCTTTCTTTCCATTCATCAATATGTATCTGCTACTATTGTCCTAAGCCAGTGGCGGAGAACCTGCATGCTGCAGTTTGTATCACTGAAAGCTCTAAAAATTTCACTATCAAAGCCCTACAGTTGGTGTTGGAGATAGGTAGGGGCCATACGCAGCTCTTAATTACAAAATGAGAAATGGATCCTTGCCAAGATAGACTTGTATCTTGATACTTACGTGTTATATGACATTGGGAAAACTGTTTAACTTCCACGGGCAACATGCTGTCTTTTATAAAATTAACTTGCTTTCAAGGTTATTGGAATCACATAAGTAACAGTTCTGATCAGAATATGAAACTGGCCAAATGAAATATATAATGACAAGGAAATAAATTATGTAATCAAATCCACATGGTTACTTTTTAGCATATTTACTTCTTATATAATATATAGACATATCTGTTAGATTTTGCCTTTGATGGTGAAACAGAAGAAGGTCTAGCAAGTGCTCAGTAAATGGTAGAAATCGCAGTGTTTGTGCACACCAGCCTTCAGGTCCACTATGTTCTGGAACATAGGACTCCTCCTTCCCTTAGCTTCACTTCTGTCTCCCTGTGTTCTTTTCACTGTCCCTCCCACTGCTGCCCTGGGGATGCCCTGGTCTTCTGGAGCCCTGAGTGCAGAGTGTCTCTGCAAACTGTCTTGCTGTGTTTAGTCAGCCTGGGTTTTTCCAGTGGAGAGCTTTGCTATGATTTTTGAAACATTGGGACCAGGGAGATAGTTCAGTAGAATAAGTGCTTGCCTGACAAGCTCAAGGCCCTGAGTTCAATCCCTGGTACCACAAAAAAAAAAAAAAAAAGAAAGAAAAAAAGAAACATAATGACCTGAAAGTTATGCTTCCACAAGGTTGTTGGAAGAAATCATATCCCTTATGAGAGTGCCATTACTGATTGTAAACCTCTCACACTTTGAAAAGTAATTAGAACAGTCCATCCAAAGGAGATGCTCCTCTTCAGACAGCCCATCTCCTACAAAGTAAGCCCTGACACAGACAGCCCCTGGAATCCCCAGTCTTAAGTGCAATCACCTCTTCTGCTCCCAGGATCCTGCAAACCAAAGCACTGCTACTTCCTTGCTTTAGATAATGCCATAAAGCAAAGTCATAGTGAGCACCAGCTCCTTCCAGCGTGGTCTCTGACTGATTTCTGACCACTTAACCCTACCCACTCCCAGAAGGTGCTCATTCAGCTGAAGTAGAATCCAGCAAGCAGGTGACACAGGGCCAGCACTGCCCCTTCTGAAAATGCATCATAAAAATTGGGTCGCCACAGCATCCCATTTCCTGGAGCCAAATTGCATGTGTTGTGGGTGCTGAAAAACTCCTGGTTGTTGCCTTGGGCTGCCATTGTCCATAGCCCCATGTGCCAAATCTGTCTCTCATGCCTTCTACTCTAATGAATGAAATTTCTCTGGAACAGTCAAGAATATATACCAAGGACAGGTGTAAGCTCTCATGGGCTTGGGAAGTTCCTGTTTTACACGAAGCTCCTCTCTTAACATCCGCCCACCCTGCTCCCAAGGCAGCCCTTCTCTAGAATGTCCTTTCTTGGAGAAGTTATATGACCCCTTGGTGGGAAGTCTAAGTGAGACTCCAGTGCTCCAAACACTAGCTCCAGACCAGTAGCACTATGGTAGCTACTCATCACTTTGTTCCTAATTCTCCTGTAAGGGTCCCCAGTTATTTCCCAAAGTCATTTTATCAGTTATCAAATTGTTCTTTTTACAGAACATCCACTTCTTTGTTCAGTGGGTCCAGAAGTGTCTGTAGCATGTGTCCAGTTACATGGTTCTGTGTGCGTGTGCACAGGAAGGGGCTCAGGGCTGGCCAGGGAGCCAGCTCAGTGGCGTAAGTGCCTGCCTGGCAAGCACAAGGGCTGTTTGATCCCTGGTACAAAAACACAAAAACAAAGAAGAGGCGCAGGGGTAGGGCTAGCTAGTTTTAGGTCTAGCTAGTTTGTCTTTGCTCAACACAGTCTTTCTGCTGTCTTTGAAATGTAGTGAGGCCCATCCCGTGCTGACAGGACATAGGCTGCCCCTGAGATGAGATTCCCCTGAGACAGTCACTGACACTTCTCTTTATTTCCACATCATCTCCTAGTCTGGAGGACAGGACCAGGAACGGAAGAAGACAAAGCGGAGGGGAGACTTGTATTCCATCCAGACCTCCCTCATTGTGGCTGCGCTCAAGAAGATGCTGCCCATTGGTCTGAACATGTGCACTCCGGGCGACCAGGAGCTGATCTCGCTTGCAAAATCACGATACAGCTGCGTAAGCTGCCGGAGTGACTGGGCTGAGGTTGCAGCACAGGTGACATTAGGTAGCCACTCAGCCTGGGAAGGGCTGGTCCTCCTGCTGGAGTGCAGTGGGGCTGGAGTAAGTGAGCAGTAGCCAAGGCCCACAGAGGCAACACGCCTTCGTTAGCACAGTTGATTGGGGCTGTCATTTGGCAAAGCCTGTGCACTTTTCCTCCTGTTCTCACAAATATCCCAGCAGAGCTGCATTGGCTGTCCACGTGCCTGCACCCTGCTTTGCATATCTACATTGATCTCTAGGGATAAACTTGAACATCTCTTTCCACAGAGGGACACAGATGAAGAGGTCAAGGAGCATCTGCGGAATAACTTGCACTTGCAGGAAAAGGTGATGCTGCGGGAAGACTGGGAGGACCACCCAGGCTGTCTTTCTCTCCAACCTCAGGGTTCCATCCTCTGCTTAATGTAGTCATGATTCTAAGTATGTCCCCAAAGGAGTGTGGAATGGGTAAAACTAGCTTCCCACCTTTAGTTTGTGCTCTTTGCTATTACAAAGAGGTACATGATGAAGCATGTATTCCAGCTTCCCATCATATGAATGTCAAGCCAGTGGAGAAGGGGAGGTGGGGACACACTCTGCCTCAGGGGCACTATGAGTCTCACTAAATGTGACACACACACCTAGGGACACTTTTAGCACCTCCCACTTGAGAGAGGCCTTGAAACAAAATAATTTTGTGTCTGAGTTGGCATATTCGAAAAAGACAGAATTTTTATCTTAAGGGATATTCGTGATTTCTTCAGTCCTGTAAATCTGAATAACTCTCCACTCACATACCTTGTGCCCCAAATGGAGAACTAAACCTACCCCAAAATGGCTTACCTTCCCACCCCAAATATATAGGAATGGTGAATAAAATAAAGGGTAAGGGCCTGGGAGATGGCTCGGTAGAATAAGCACTTCCCTGGCAAACACAAGGGCCTGAGTTCAATACCTGGTTACACCATAAATAAATAAATAAATAAATAAACAAAATAAAGGGTAAAAGCAATAACAAGAAATCCCAAGGGGCTGACAAAATAGCTCATGGCCAGCCAAATAGCTCAACGGATTAAAGCACCTGCAAGCAGGCGCAGCGGTGAGGGGTTTGATCCCTGGGCCTGTCTTGCAGGTCCCATCCCCGGGGCATGCTAAGACAGCAATTAAGACTGGGTGTGGTGGTGCACACCTGTAACCCTAGCTCTTGGAAGGCTGTAAACAGACAGATCACTACAAGTCCAATCTATTAATAAGAGCCTGATGTCCTGTAGACCCTTCCCTAAAACTACAAAATAAATAAATAAATAAATAGAGATAACTGTGGAACTACTTGTAGCACCTCTGCTTCCTAAATAAAATATAGGCTAAATATAAAAGAAATAAAACTACTCTTACAAAGACACCCCTATGGAAAGTAGGAAGGAGAGTATGGGACAAGAGTAGGGGAAAGGGGAGGGAATAATGGGGGCATGATGTGATCATAATATGTTCCATATGAAGATGCCACATTAAAACCCAACATTTGTAAAATTAACGGACACAAGTAAAAATATATTTGAAAAGAAACTCATAAATCAAAGCATGTAAAAAAATCAAAACATGAAATCCACCACCATCAGAGTCAAGAAATGCAACAGAGAATAATTCAAGAAATAAGGAACTACAGAAAGGAATTAAAAATAAATGCAGTTAACACATTTAGAGATAAAGCAAGCATAAATCAATAGAAACTATAAAGTAATAATAGCACATTTTGAAAAAAGGAGAGTAGGAGATAGGTTTGAAACCAAAAAACCTCATAGCAAATATAGTATTGAAATTTTAAAATCAATACATGAGTTAAAAAATAGAATAGAGGGCCAGCCAGGTAGCTCAGTAGATTAAAGTGCCTGCTTAGGCAGATGGAGGGATCGGAGTTCAATCCCCAGCATGCTGTGCTGGCCCCGCCCCCAGGGTGCACTGAGACCATGATTGAGACTGGGTGTGGTGGTGTGCACCTGTAATCCCAGTGCTTGGGAGGCTGAAAACAGGAGGATCACTGTGAGTCCGATCTATATAATGAGACTCTGCAAACCCTGTATTAAATACATAAAAAAGAATAGAATAAACCAGCAGAAAGAGACATACAGCACAGAGAAATAAAGAGGTGACAAAAAGGTAAACAGTCCTGGAGGCTAGAATGAAGTTCCTGTGTGGCAACCACAGTGGTGCTGAAGACAATGATAGTGAAGGTGAGGGAGAGGCAAGGAAAGGGACTCATGATTACTATGGAGCCCTTGTAGTAACAACAGCTTTTTCAGTCCGGGAGACGTCAGAATTACATATCTCATGAGTATGTGTCCACTTCCAGTCTGATGACCCAGCTGTAAAGTGGCAGCTGAACCTCTATAAGGATGTTCTGAGGCATGAAGAACCTACTACTCCAGAAAAGACTGTGGAGCGAGTACAGAGAATTTCAGCAGCTGTCTTCCACCTGGAGCAGGTAAAAAAAAATCTGCTCTGAGGAGGGAAAAAGAAAGACTGCTCTGGAGAATAAATACAAGTTTTTCAACCCTCAGTTGCAGATGCCTTTGTAAGACTGAGAAAAGAAGCAGCAAGGTGCATTCCATGTCGCCCGCAGGGTTCATCTTGGTGCCTTGTGGCAGCAGGCCCCTCAATTCTTCCTTCTCCTGCTATTTTCAAAGCTTTTTAAAATAATTTTTTCTCACCTTCTAGTATCAATGGGAGGGAAACAAGGAAAGGGGAAGGGAAGGAAGGGCAAAAGAATTTTTAAAAAGAATGGAGGATGTATGCAGTGTGTTGATTATTGAAACTGTCCTAATGATTTGATTTGCAACTGTCTCATTGCTATTTGTTTATCAATAAAATTATGGGGGAAAAAAAG
>NDGN011445180.1:0-10946 GCA_002564285.1 Tympanoctomys barrerae
GCAGTCTAAGCACCTGCATGGCATGCTCAAGAACCCGGGTTCGATCTCTGGTACCACATTCCATGTCAGCCCCAGAACCCCGGGTGCACTATACTGGCCCTCAAACTAGGCGTGGTGAAGCCTGCCTATAATCCCAGCACTGGGGAGGTTGAGACAGGAGGACTACTAGGAGCCGAAGCTGCATAGTGAGACCCTGTACCAAATCAATAAATAAAAGATTAAAAAAAGAAAAAGTCATATACTAACATGAAAACCCAACTCAACTTAGTGTTAGTTTGAGCCTGATTCTTCCTTGATCCTAAGAGAGTATCATGAAAAAACTATTTCCGAAGGAAATGAAAACATGAACACGCAAACTCAAGAATCCACAACCAATATTAAAGGAAAATGATGAAAGCGTGTGTAATTCTCAAACAGCCAACACTTAATGGATGACTGCAGCTTGGGAGAGTGGAAAGAGTTGGGTTGCAAAGCTGATTTCTGCCTTCCACTTCTTTCCTTCTTCAGCCAGGGAAGGTAGACTTAGACACCAGGTGCCAGGCCCCCTAGCCCCATGAAGCATTTGCACTTGTGCAGGAGTTTCTGGGTTTCTGGGTTTTAGAGATTTCACAAACTGCTTTATTTGATCCTTAGGGAAAATGCAGATGATGCACAGACAGTGGCAGGCCGAGTGAAGAAGGCTGCTGAAGGGGTGTGTGAATGTTTTTATTCGACAGAAATTGCCACAGTGTGAACTGTCAGCTGTTTCAGAAAGGGCGAAGAGTGTGTCTGGGACACAACAGAAGTGCCATATGATTGGGGTTGGGTGGGCAAGGGGCGGAGGAATGCAGGGGGAGGCTCCACGGAATGGGGCTCAAATACCACCAGTCGCCAAGGTTGGTAGGAGGATTTCTCCGAGTGAAACATGGAAGCCCTCCAGAAGGTGTGTTAGTTAGTTTTTTCTTGTTGCTGCAACAAAATATCCAATGTTCAAAATTAGGGAAGGAAAGGTTTATTTAGCTTAGTCTGTAAAGGTTCCAGGCCACCATCAGCTGGCTCCCGGCAGGCAGGGCGGTGTGGTGAAGGGCAGCTGTTCACCATGAAAGACAGCAAAAAATGACAAGAGCAAGAGGGAGGAGAACAGGCCTGTTTTCCTCCTTGATATGGTACCAGGCCACCGACCCCAGGGCCATGTGGCACTCACATCACCTCCCTGCCCTCCTCCTGTGCAGGCTCAGGACAGGAGGACCTTGGCCCCTGCTGAGCCACTTAAACTCCTAAACTTCTGAAGTTGACACAATGGACCAATCATCAGAACATCTTAGGCCTTAAACAGCCACCCAGGGCCTGAACTCTATGCTAGGATGCAGAACTGCTAATTCATTCAGTTAAGCTTCTAAATTCAAGTTGACACAGTGTATCAACCATTACAGAGTTATTCAAGTGAAGGATATCATCATTTGAGCTATCTGCAAAGGATAGTCCTGGATAGACTAAAAAGAGGTCCAGGACAGAAGGGGGAAGGTCACTTAGGATGATGATGATGATGATGATGATGATGATGATGATGATGATGATGATGACGATAACTAATGATACATTGAACTAAAATAGGCAAATACTGACAGTGGTGAGGCCAAGAAGGTAGTGAGAAATGGAATGAAATGGTAAGAAATCATCCGACTCTGCTGGATATGACTGTGCCCAGGTTTTCAAACCACACCCCTGCCTTTCTCACTGCATCTATCGGCTGTCTCCAACTATTCTGCCTTGTCCTTTCTAGATTCATTTTCTTTTACAGCAAAGATGACTCTTCCTAATCCCATGTTTGCATTTTTTGTTAACACGAAAGCAGAGAAGCTTCGTGTGCATATAAATATTTAAATGAGAGCTTGGTTGAGCCTACTTGAGTAGGTGGCTGATCACAAGTTAACGACTGTGCCGAAGATGGTAACTGACATTCAGACAGACCAGTCTGGGTAGCAAGCACCTCTGCAGTAGGGAATGTGGGGCCAAATGATTAAGCATCTGGACAAATGAGTAGGATCCACAGAAAGGCTGAAGGCAGGTTGTCTGCCCTATGCCCCCTGCCTCCCCCACAGACAGACACGAAACACTCCCAATGTGTGGGAAGACAGCTATGCACAGCTTACAGTGGAAAGCCTCCATTCAAGACAGAAGGGCGTGGCAAACTCACAGCCTCTCGTCCTCAGCATTGTTGAAACTTGACCTATCATGGAGGAAGTTCCTGGATTTGACTCCTGAGAGATATTCTAGTATCTATGTGATTTCACACAGTTCTGTGGACCAATAACTCTAACCCAAATCTGTCCTAGATGTGGGATTAAGCCTACTTTATTTACTTGTCCCCTATACTTACCTCTGTCTTCCTCTCAACTTAGTGCTAGCTAGTGGGGGCTGCCCTGGTAGTAGGCATGGCTGGGAAGCCAACGCAAAGTGAATTCTGCTTCCTTCTAAGTGTGAAATCACTGGGGGTTATTCACGTTTGGAATCTTTTCACTATTATTTCCTACAGAGTGAGGATCTACAAGTAGATATTTCATCTTCTCTAAGATGTTCCATGTTTCTGGACTAGTTGTGTTTCCTTTACTTTCTGTACCATTCTTACTTGAGTGCAGTTCTTTCTTTCTTTCTTTTTTCTGCAAAGCTTTACTCCAGAGGAGCTCAGTCTTTCCTGGCAGCCACCTTCCTCATGGCGGCCAGCACCCTCTTGACATGGATGCGCATCCGCACCCTTTTCTTGATGAACTTGAGGGCACGCTTGTCCTTGGAGACCTTGAGCAGCTCCATGCGTGCTGCTTGTAGGGGACGAAGCTGCACACCTCCCGGTTCATGTCCCTCACGAACTTGGTGTGTTGGTGAGGCATCCATGATGGTGCTGTGCCTCAGTGTGCTCACATTCTCGGTCACCTTGTGGCCCTTGTTGAGGCCCACAGCCATGCAATGGCACAGAGCTGTGGCTACTGTTCTTCAATGGTTGCCATAGTTGAAGGCTGCATTTCTTTCTTGAAATCCTTAGAATACATCGAAAATCAGCCAACGTGTGCTAGCATCAGGCTCTTCCAAATACTTTGCCTACAACTATGGGCTCCAGAGGTGCTTCTTCCTCCTCCTCAGTGCTTCAGGCAGTGGTGGCGGCCAGCGTTTCCCTTTATCACCTGGAATCTCTGACATTCTGGTCCCTCTGAGGACCAATCACTAAGCCATGCCTGTGTCTTTCAGACTCACTTCAACAGGACATTCCTTCAAGCATTAGTAAGGCAGCAGTGTTGTTATAGCACACAAATAGAGAATGACTCAAGTGCTCTAGAAGGTTATTATTTGTATTTTCAGGGCCTAGGTGAATTTCTTGACTCCTGGAGGGCTGCCTCCACACGGTGAGCCAGGACGGCAAGTTTGCCAGTTCAGCTACGCACTGTGGATGCACCTGCCTTAGAGCTTTGCTGTCATCTCAGAAATGGCAGTGTCACTTCCACGCACATTCCCTCTAGCAGTTGGGGTGCAAGGACTGCAAGAGAGTGCAGATGGAGTCCAACTGAAAGGCCAGAAAGAGAAGGAAATAAATTGTTCTTAAATAGTGAGGAATTCTCCATGGTGCTGAGGAAAGGAGAAACAAAGCTAACGCGAGAGAGGGGCTCTTTCTGCTGCTTGAAGCTTAGAACCATGTCCCTCCTAGGCACTGTCGTTCCTGGGTATGACCAGGAGTAACTTCCCAGCCTGGGGCTCCACCACACTGCCCTTCGGGTTGTTTGTAGCTCTGCCTTATGTACATTTGGGGAGCACTAGTTTAAGTCAAGTTAAGTGTGTTCCTCCAGGTAAGACTGCTTAGAACCCGTGATACAGCTTTAAGGTGTCTATTGCCACCGCAGTGCTAAGCAATGCATCTGATAACTCGACAGCTTAAATGAAGAGTACTCCACAGCCATGGAGAAGGGCACGTTTAAGTTGTTGGGAGGAGAATGGATGAAACCTGAGAGCATAATGCAAAGTGAAAGAAATCAGACATAGAGAGCTGAGTATCGTGTGTCTCCTCTGACATGAGCAACCCAAAATATGAACAGAGAACGATGTAAAAAAGAAAAAGATGAAGCAGGTAGGTTTGGAGAGGGGAAGAGAAGGGAGAGGAGGACAAAAGTGACAAAGTAAAAGGATTAGGAAGCAGTGGATAGAGGCACCACTTCCCAGGGTGAGCGTGATTATTCTTTATCATGAACATGTACATGTAATAAAAAGCAAACAGGCAAGCACTACACGCTTTTGCGTGTAAGTCTGAATGTTGGAAAGACAGCGCTGCAAACCTTGGCTCGCTCACATTTGTGGGCGTTGGCTGGCGAGTGGCTGCTCTCGTGCAGCTTTGGGTGCAGTGACCAGGGCAACTTTGCCTCCCTCTGTGTGTTACAATTGCCAACAGGGTGGCGACTGGAAGAGATGGGCAAAGAGCCAGAGAAGAACTGAAAAGGCCCCAGAGCACCGGGCTGGTTGATATCCTGTTGCCCAAGACAAGACATATGGCCAAAGTAAGACGGCTCAAAGAGCAGAAAATCTATTGCACGTCTCCACGGAAGGAACTGCAAAGCTACACAGCCACGTCAGGGATGTAGGGAGAACTGAGTAACTGGGAACAATGTGAGCCATTTACCACAATTTACTGGTGTGCTCTATAATTCTTCAAGTGAGGGATGACATAGGAACATTTTCCAAATTTGTCTAAGTGAAAATACTGCTTTTTGTGGAACATTCCCCAGGGATACCAATTTGAAAAACAAAAACCAATTGCAACATCAGCCTGTACATATTTATGTCTATATAGTATTCCTCTTCCTAAATGCGCATCTACATTGTAAAAGAAATGAGAAAAACTGTCTCTCCTGATTTGTTCATCGTGTTCTCTGAGATTAGAAGGTACAGAGCTCTGAGCCCATCTCAGCTACCACCAACCAATGGTGTTCTAGCTGAAAAGCAAATCCTAAGATGCAGAATCAAATTTTTAAAAATCAACAGCAGAGACTACAGTGGTTTGATTAGGGAAGGATGCGGCTCCAGGGCAAAGGCTGTGAGTGACTTGTGCCCTCCCTTGAAGGTGATATGTGGGTCCCTGGCCCCCAGGACTTCAGAATGAGACCTCATTGGGTGATAGGATCTTTTACAGAAGTGATGGAGTTCAAATGAGTCATGAAAGTGAACTCCAATCGGAAGCAGCTGTGTCCAAAGGGCAAAGCAGTCCCCCGCAGAGAGGGACATACACGGAGGGGAGATGACCGCAGGGACACAGCAGGAAGGTGACCCTGAATAGCCAGAGACAGTCCTGGAGGACAGCTCCTTTTGTCATCCTCAGGAGAAAGCAGGCTGGCTGGCACTTTGATTTCAGACCCCCAGCCCCCAAAACTCTGAGATGACGTAGTTCTACTATGTAAGCTGCCTGGCTTGGGGTCCTGCATCTGTTATGGTCAGATGATCATTTTCCACCCATCCTTTTGGCTTGTCTGTGCTTCCAATGGGTTGCTTGAAGAACCTTTCCTCTCCTCCCACTCCAGTGTTTCTTCTGGATCCAGTTTTGTCTATCGCTTGCAGAATGAGCATTTAGCTGAAGCTTAAGAAATCAGCATATCCACCCCATGACCACAGTGATTGCTCTTGTGAAATAGGCCAGGACTAAGGGACCCTCCTAAGGGGACATGGGCCTGGAGTCTAGGCGCTGCCTCACCAGCAAGAGTAGCAAAACTTGCTGAGGGCGAAGTCAGTGAAGAGACAGAGAGAGCCCAGAGATGGGGAGATGGAGAGCCAGAGCTGCAGTACGTAGCCCAGGCAGCCAGATGCCACCGCCCTGGAGCTGCGCTTCCCTCACTGCCATATTTAAGCACACATTCTGTTATGTCCTTCAGCTCAGTTCACTGAGGTTCCTCCCACTTGCGGCTGAAGGTGTCTTGATTGAATGCTATGGCAAGCACTATCAATCTGCTTCCAAATATCTCTGTTGTTATTGTTGTAGTATTTTTTAAGGAAGGGTCTACATGGTGTTCAGGGTCTCACTACTAGACTGGACTCATAGTGATCCACCTGTTTACAGCCTCCCAAGAGCTGGGATTACAGGCGTGTGCCACCACACCCAGTCTCAGTGCACCCCACGGGCGGGACTGGCATGGCGGGCCCGAGGATTGAACCCCCAGCCCCTGTGCCTGCTAAACATCTCTTGGCTTGCTCCATCCATATATTTCTTTCTTTTTCATTCTGCCCTTCAATCTGGGAGGCCCGGGCTTGTATCTATGGAGAAAGAGCAGCGCAGAGGGCAGCACCACGTGGCCTTCAGACACCTGTCGGAGAGCTGTGTGAGCCTGGGATGTCCTTGTACTCTCAGTCATTTGCAGACCCCTGGCTACCTGCCCTTTCCAGATGCCCATGCAGCCCCAGCCAGAAAGCTTTGTTTCAAAGTATCAAGGACTATTTGAAGAGAGCATTTAAGGAGAATCTCCATCTTGGTTAAACTTGAACATTCAGTGCTGAACACAGCAAGTAATTGAAATTGAAATAGAATACAAGGAATAAATAAAAGTGGACAAAGTGGACTATAATGTTTGCAATTGTGCCTTTTTTTTTCTCCTGAGGTTGAAATATAAATTTGAAAATAAAGAATGGGTAGCTAGAATGTGTCTGGAATTTTACTTTGAGCCCTGAAATGAAATACCTTGGAGAGGGAGTAGCTAAAACATGCTGAGCTGTCTGTGGTGCTGAAAAGCCAATTATTAAAAACATGGATACTTTTTATTATTTCCTTTTAGCACAAGTGATAATGAGAATTTTTCCTTCTACAAGTTAGAGTATCCCTAAAGAATTAGAAAAAGAAGCAGAACATTTAATCTCATCCTTCCTGAATTACACCTTGAGCAGATTAATTAATGAAGCACATTGCTTTCCTAATTTTGGCAGATAGCTGTACATAACAAGAACACATGGTGACAGGGTAAAGGTAAATAATAACTGTTTTAAAAGTCACTAGCCAAGAAGCAGCATGTCTTCTAGGAGGTTAGACATTTTACTCCTTGGTCTTGGTTACAGTTCTTTTCTTAGGGGAGTTTCTGGTTTTGGTTTATTTTGTTACAAAGAAAAACATGTTAGCTTCTCTGCAAGACTTAAATATTATCGTATGATCTTTGCTGTTACATTTGACCTAACATTTAGAAACAAAATTTTTCATAATCATATCACTTTTTATTATTATTTTGAAAATAAATGTAGTCCTGTATTCTTGATACTCTATCAATTTAGAAATTGTTTAGTAATTTGTTTGGTTTGGGGTTTGTTTGTTTGTTTTTTCCTGTTAAAGTGAAAGGGAGAGAAAAAAAATCCAACAGTGTAAGAGTCCATCTTCATCAGTGAGCTTCCTAAGAGATGCTTTCTAACTGGGTCAGAACCAGAAACTTACCTGTGAAGAAAGTATTTCCCACTTGCAGAAGAATGAGGAGGATCTCAATTTATTGCACTTAACACTGCACAGCAAAGAAGTTACAGCATCCAAAGCTAAGGCTATGTCTGATGTTCTCTTTCCTCAAAAGGACCCTGTGGTCACCAATGTGACATTTCCTTATTTACCTCAGACTTTGTGGGTTCTCTGCATCATTGTGAGAGGATATTTTATTCCCCTGCTAGGCAGGAAGCTCCTAAAGACTGAACTCCAGTTGCCTTTCCTTGGATAGAAACCCTGTGGCCCATGGTTCACATGTCATTGGCCAGGCCCGGGTACAAAGCTTGACTGCAGGCCTGCAGCCTCAATTTCCCCATCTGAGAATGGAATTAACCATTTCTGCTCCATAGAGTTGTGAGAAGAGTTTAACAAAATACCCAGGGCATCATAATGTTCAATAAGTGTCCAGGTGTATCCTGTTGTACCTGCATAATAAATAGATGCCTTCACCCACATCTTAAATCCTTGGTAAGCAAATCCAAACCAAAAGGGAAATAATTGAATATTGGCACTTGGGAGACAGTGACTCAGACACTAATGTGGTACCAGCCATCTTCCTTGTATGCAGATGTCGGCTCAGCTCTGAAGACCACAAAGCAAAGTGTAACCCGTCTCCCTGGCTGTTGGCAAGGACTCAGGAGCTTCCCTTGAACTTGACTGAAATGCTGGTTTGCATCCACATGCTTCCCTTTGCCTCGCTCCACACCCCCTCTCCTGGCCTCTTCTCTTATTCTTGTGCCCCAGCAATCATTTCTAGCTGAGTTTGTAAATTCAGCTGTGCTACCTTCTACGGTGCTCTGGATCTATAAGTCTAGCTGCGTCTGAGACTTGCCTGTGTTCCCAAAGTCAACAAATCACAAAATGAACTTACGACCGTCTCTCCCATACAACCTTATATTTCTTCTCTGCCGCATCGAAAGCGACTCCAGTTGACTTAGCAGGAATGAAGATCCCTCCTTGCCCTACAGTCACCTACTATTTGAACCATCCCTCCCAACACATTCCTTCTCTTCCTCAACTCAAATCCAGCCTAACACCACCTCCCTGGTTAAGATCTTCATCACCTTCTTCCCCCCAAATTCTCTCCCACCCTCTTCAGTCCATCTCCTACCCAACTGCCAAAGAGTACTTCTGAGCGCAGCTTGCTCCCTGGGCAGACATCTTCTGCATCCTCCGCCTCTTTCTCCAGGAATCAGTGTAACCTGCTCACTTCACCCTGGCTTTTCAAGAGGTTAAAAAAAATAGTGCTTCTCAAGGTGAGAAACTGAAGATAGAGTGAGATCGCCATGTTGGGCCAGCACAGATCAGAAGTCACTCTGTGTGGAGCAGAAGAGAACTAGAGCCCTTCTTGCTCTGTGAAGCCGCAGGGAGTGAGGAAACGGAGTCCTGGGAGAGAACTGCTAGTAGGAGGAATCAAGGCCACAAGAGTACTGCCAATAGATGCCCTCGTGGAAAACGAGCAGCCAACAGAAATGAAGTTCCTGCCCATCAATCACCTCATCCTCCAGGCTAGATCAAAGCTGCAGCCTTCATTGTTACTAATTTTTAACACTACCTGTCCCAGTTGTCTCTCCACTTCACTCTGAAATTGCTTAAGGATGTCCAGGGCCCTGAACAAACTAACCTTTCCCCTGCATCCAGGCCTTTGCCCACACTTTTGTCTTTCTGGAAGGTTCCTTCTAGATTCTGTTGCTCACCCTTCCAGGCACAGCCTCACACCCTTTGTGTCTCCTTCTCATAGACAGCAGATGCGGAAGAACCGGGCTTGCCCTGGGCCTGGTTATCCTCCCTGAAATCTTGCCAGCTCTCAGGGCCAAGGGCCAGCCTTTTCCCCTTTGAATCTTCAGCACAGAGCACCAAGCCTGACGTGTGCAGGAGCCTCCACCTGCGTGGGGAGTCTGAGCATGCAGGGGGCATCCTCCCTCCTCTGTCTCCAGCATACCTGCTCCTTTCCTGTACAAACAGCGGTTTGATTTTCTTTTCAAGGGCTAGCCTCCTCCTCTTCCTCCCTTGCTTCCTATAGGGCAAATATGACCCACTTCAATCGTGAGCGGAGAGACTCAAAAGTTGAAGGAGGACAGGGGCTTACTCGCTGGGAGGAAGGAGCCTAAGTGCTCCTGTGTGGTGAGGAAGGGGCTCTGCTAGAGCAGAGGAGGCGGCGCAGGAGCGGGGAGAGAGAAAGGCAGGCCGACTGGGGCTGGGCCGGTACCTGGGCAGCAGACAGGGAGCGCAGCCCGGGGCGCGGGGCCTCTCTTCTTGCTCCTCTCATACCGAATTGAAAGGCTGCTGGCTCACCCGGCCTATTTTGGTACATCTATTATTGGCTCCCATTTTGCGTCTGTTTATTTAAATCTGCTTTCAACTGGAACATAATTCTCTTGATTATTGGTTGGTGCTGCAACCCAGTAGGAATACAGATAATTGTTGCTGTGCACATTCTGCTGGAAATGTAAAATTATCATCTTCAGAGCCGCTGAGTAGGGTGCTTCAGCGCGAACGTCCTGCAGCTCGGGCACGTGGAGCGCGGGGAGCACTAATTTGCACTAATTTGTTGGCTGTCTCGCCTTCCTCCGCTGGCTGGTCCCGATCCTCCCTAGGGAGCTCCCTGATCCTGCAGGAGAGGAACTCGGGGAGCCAGCACCAGGGCCGGCCCCGGCCCTCGGGTTAGCAGACACCCGGGCAGCGGCGGAGAGATGGCCCAGACCCCGTGCGGCTCCCCCGGCTCCCGGCCTTTCCCAGTGGACTAAGCCTGGACAGGTGGGGCGGCCGCCCTCCCACCTGTCCCCTTCCCCCCCAGGCCGCCCCCTTCTCTCACCTGCGGGGATCCCACACCTCCACCCCCACCCCAGCACACTTACCTCCGGCCTGGGTACCCCCGCCCCAAAGCCCCAAACAGCGCCTCCTCATTTACAAGCAGCATCACTAATTGCTTTTTAGGGTCCCTTTTCTGCTCTCTGTTCAAAATTCACGGGGCGTTCCCCAGACTCTTTTATGCTACTTTTTCTGAAGCTTTTCAGCCTCTTTTACAAACTTAGCACTTTCTGTGCCTCTTTTAGTCTCTGCAAGAAGAAAAAGACTTGAGAGGGGTTTTGTTTTTTTTTTTTTTTTTTTTTTTGGCAGTAAAGCGCCTTCTTGGGCACCCCTCCCCCTCGCCCCACCCCCACGCTCCCCGAAGCACACGCATTGGCCCGCCTCCCGCTGAATGGGGCTTTGTGCGGGGAATTTCCGGAACATAGCCCAGTGCCCAGGCCTCTGAGGGAGCGAGGAGGGGCCCAGCCGGGCAAGGAGACCCTGAAGCCCACCCCATTACCACGGTCACTGTTTGCCCTGGATTCTCTAAAAGGCCTATTGTTGCCTGTTGCCAGGTATTCCTTAGCAACACTTAAGCCAAGCTGCCTACCCTATTTAGGCCCAAAACTTTTCAATGGCCTCCAAAACCCGTGCTTGTCAGCGCTGTAGACCGCTCCTCCGGCAGCCTCAGAGGGAC
>NDGN011445190.1:0-15888 GCA_002564285.1 Tympanoctomys barrerae
TTTTTGTTTGAAGTGCTACAAATGAAACCCAGGGCCACATACAGGCTAGGCAAGCATGTTACACTGAGCTACACTCCTAAGCTTTGGTTAACACAAGCCACAGACTCCTACCATCCCTCATCCTTGCACAGCCAAGCTTTCTGTCTCACAAGGTGCATTCAAAAGCACTGACCTCTTTTTTCCTAACAATTCTGGGAGGCAGGAAAGAAGAGAAGATATCCCATTTGACAAAGAAAGCATCTCCAGCTCAGGGAATAAAGAGATTTGCTCAACACCACGTAGCTAGGATGTAGTGGGGCTGGATTCAGAACCTGTGTTCTCACTCCAAGTCCAGGGCTCTTTGCATTCCATGGCACTGCCTCCCAAGGGGATTGTTGAACCCAACAGCATAATGCTTATCATTTCAACAAATACTTAACCACTCTGTGCCAACCATGAAAGTATAGGGATGTATGCTCCCAAAGGGTTATGGCCTAAAACACAGTAAACAAGTTTGTTTGTTTTAAAGGTATTTATGAGAATATAGTAACTGTTAAAATAAATTCCTGTTATCATCCAAGTGGATAGGACAGGAATGAGGACTAATGGGGCAGTGACTGGGTTTTCAGGAGGCTTAAACGTGGGTAGTAATGTGCCACCCCAAGAATGAGAACAGAATTGTGACAAGTGAAGTGGACAGCATGTGCAAAGACCCAGGGAGGAGAGAAAACCAGGTGCCGCTGGAACACAGCAACCCTCTGGCATGACTGGAGGCTGGAGTGTGTATGTTGTGGGGTAGCAGCGAGCAGTTGGTGGAGGGGAGATTATTGAAGAGAGATGAGACTGGAGATGGAGGCAGGAGCCAGAACTTGAAGCTATTTTTAAGGCCCTCATCCTCAGGGAAATAGGGAGCCAATGTAGGGTTTTAAGCAGGGGAGTGTTGTGATCACACTCACGCTTGAGAAAGATCACTGTGGCGGCAGTGTGGGGAACAGATGGGGAAGGGACAACATTAGAAGCAGGGAAAGCACTTATTACTATAGCAATAGTAAGAGCAATTTCTGTAACGGTTTCTTCAGATATGGTAGATACCATAGGTAGACGCTAAGAGTAAACAGCCTTTATTTAGCCTTGCATGTTTCCAATAGCTCAGGGGTGCCTATGCATTAAGGGATGTCAGGGACAAAGTTCCTGAGAGCTGGTAAAACACTCTACAGACTATCTTACAGTACCATGTGCCAAATTCTCTAGGCTAAAGAATAAAGACAAATATCCTATTCCATAAAATAAAATAGAGCACAATTGTGCCTTTGCATCTTTATATTGTCATAAAGTCATATTTTCCATCTCCAGTCTGTCTGCATAAATAAAATTTAGTTCATTCTTGTGTTTCTTCTCTGAAATCTATAGGCTTATTTACATATTCCTTGTCATATCAGTCTCTCTGATGAGTAACTGCAAATCAGATGTCAGTAGGATCAATATATATAATGACATTTCTATAATCTATCAAAGGAAATAGACCATCAATGGTAGAGCTAACTTTAGAACTTCTATTACTTAATTTTTTAGAAATTAATGTATACAATCTATTACTCAGTAGGAAATATTTCAGTACCTTGGTGGCTATCAAATTTATTGAGAGATATACTAGAACAGAAATAACTTCAATTATTACACATATTTTGATATCTTATTTCTCGAGTATGATAGGGGGTGCTTAATTTACATTAAAGGTTCAAAATTAGGTATTTCACATGAGAAAATTTTCTAGGCATTGGACCTGTTGAATTCTTATCTTTTATAGTAGAAATACATCTAAAATATATTATGTCTTTGCTTTGTTAATCAAACTACACCAAATATAACAAAGTCCCATTGATAATTAAAGTTCCTAAGACAAGGGCTGGCCGGTTAGCTCAGCAGACTAAAGTGCCTGCCTAGGCAGGCACAGCAACCAGGGTTCAATTCCTGGCGTGCCTTGCCAGCCCCGCCCCTGGGGCGCACTGAGATGGTGGTGGCGTGGGCCTATAATCCCAGCACTTGGGAGGCTGAAAACAGGAGGATCACTACGAGTCCAATCTGTGTAGTGAGATCCTATAGACCCTGTACTAAAAATAAATAAGTAAATAAAAAATAAAGTTCATAAGGCAGGCTCTCTTCCTTTTGCAATATTCTCTGTTAGCGGAGTTCCTTGGGATCAATGCCTACCGTTCTACCTTTTAGTACCTAACACAATCACTGGAAACAGAACGCACCCAATATTTACTGCCAAGAGGATTCCCAGGAACTTCTCCAAAAAACTCTTCTACCCAATATTGAATATGTATCTGACATTAATTTTCTATTGGTTATTTTGCTACAATTTGCTGCTGTGCTTTTGTTGTGTTTTGTTAAGTGTCGCCTTAGGACAATTCTCCTAACCCAGCACAGAAAGTGAAAGAGTTTTTAGATAGTTATCTGCTTCTGTAAAGGGTTTTTCAAGTTTCTATCCCAGTTTACTGACAAATGGTTCCCAGTGGGAGGTGGTATTGCACAGTGGATACAAGCTTGGGCTTCAGACACACGCATGCCCAGGCTTGCCCCCAGACATCACCGTGCAGCCGCTGTGCGCTACCAAGGTGACTGCATATTGGTCTGAGGCTCAGTATCCTCATTTATAAAATGACATGCTCTGGATTATGTGCGAAGCGCCATACAAAGCAATCAACAATGCCCAGGCCAGCTCACCATTTGTGAAGTGTCTAAACTCAATGCATGGACAGACATCTAGTTACTTGTCAAACTGATTTTCAACAACTCTTAACAAGTCAAACATAGGCCAGTAAAACATAGATTTTCTTAAAATATGATGCCAGTACAGTTAGTTGTTCATCTGCTTTTCAAATAATGGCCAGAAAATGGCAATTTCCTCTAACCTTCTCCTCAAAGTGTGGTTCACCAGAAAAACACTAATCAAAGTTGGTCCTGGCCTATGGCTATCAAAATAAAGAAAATGTTGACATGATTTTCTTGTTTTGCTAAATTACTCCCATGGTTGAAGAAACAGAATTCAGGCTTTTAGCTCCTAAAACTCCAGCTGTACTGATCATGGGCACTGTGGGAAAGTGGAATAACAAAGCTAGGATGGTTAGTATGGTTAGCCGCTGGCCACGCCGACAACTGAGCACTTGAAACGTGGTTAGACTGAATCAAGATGTGCAGTAAGTATCAAGCATACTACAGAATGTGAGGACTTAGAGAAAAAAGTCCAATAATCTGGCATATTGATCACATATTGAAATAGTACCATAATCTATATATTGGGTTAAATAAATCTTGTCATTAAAATTAATTTTACCTGTTCCCTTTTAATTTAAAAATATGGCTATTGGAAAATTTAAAATTATATATATGGTCTACATTTTGTATCTTTTATTATATTTCTATTAAACAGCACTGTTCTGAGCATAATTCTTTTGTCTACTTCCTCTAAGGAAACAGACATAATTCTTTTGTCTATATTCTTTTGTTCACAAATAAAAATAATTCACTGCCAAAGCTACCACATTTAAAAGCCTTGTGAATATGGCAAACCTTATAATTTTTTATAAAAAACAAAAGGTAAGTTAAAGGAAACTTTAACTTTGATAAGTTTCTCATTTTAGTAATTCAGTCATTATTTGAAAGAAACAAAATAATTCTGATAATATGCTAAGAACAACAAAGGGTGAAGTCACTGGTACATTACACAAATGCAAATGATAAGGCTGAGGTGCAGAATGGCTGCCTTAGATGCACACAGGTTCAATTCTTAGCACAGCAATCAATCAATAACACATTTTAGTTTTATCTCTCTCTGGCACAATCAGATCTGGTTTAAAGCAACTCTCAAAACACACATTCATATTTAAAATTAAATTGTAAAACATATATCCAAGCTGGAAAATTATAGAAAAATTTCCTGTTATATACATGGATCACAGACTTGTAACATGTAAACATATGTCCAGTTGGAAAATCTCTGTTATTTGATAGTCTTACTAGAATTTTTAAATGGGAAATAATAGATCCTCTGAGAGATTTATCCCCAGTGGATTTCTTTCTTTGGAGAACTGGATAATTCTTTCCAATAATTATCTTACCATTATTTGTTTGTAGCAAGAAACTTAACACTTACAGAGTTCATCAGGAGACGTTTACCATGTAGTTCTATTAGTTAATCAATCTGCCAGCCAGTTTAGCAAACTATTCCACTTCTTAGTGAGTTCATCTGTTGCCTTTCTAGTTCTTGCTAAGCATTATCTGAACCTTGAGAAATACAAATAAGGTAGTGATGGTTTCAAACTTCTATAAAAATTGCTGGAGTTAATTTGTTGCAAGTATAATTGGAGAGCTCAGAAAGAAGGGTGGGCAGAAAAGCTAGGTGCACACATAGTCAATCCTCTTGAGAACCCAATTGTAGTCATTATCATTACAACGGTGATTTGTAGAAAGCCTCACTAGGGGAAGCTGCTTGAAATAAGTATAAGTGCCTCCAAGTGTATTTAAAGAAAAATTTGCACATGATGTGAGTGCTGAACTGTTGATCTATTTCTTGAAAGAACAGGAAAGGATCACACAGTAGGGAGGAAAACTGACCTGCTGAGGGTTGAAGGGAAATAAAATCTATTGCAGAGTCTGATTTAGGGCTCTGTACTCTAAGTCTGTGCTAATGATTCCTGCCAGAAGATTGTCTCAAAGGGTTTGTATAAACAAGTATCCATGCGAACATCTTTCTCCATGAAAGTTTATTCAAGAGTCATACTTTGGAAGGTATCTCAATTCATCTAAAGCACTGGCATTTAATTATTTAAATGTCAAATTTATCTCAAGAACCATTAATACACAAAAGCAACAAAGGGAAAAGAAGCCATAAAGAGCTTATTAATAAGTGAAGTATCCCTGGGTGCAGGGAATTGTTCTAAGACAGGGAACTGTTGGCTACTCTTTAAAGAAACTTCCCTGTCCTGTAGCCCCATTTTAGATGACTGCCTAAATCTAAGTCAAAAGATCCTATCCCCCTGCACACTCTCCTTTTTATCTCTACTTTTGGGGATTGAACCTGCGGCTTTGCACATTCCAAGCAAGTGCTCTAGTGTTGAACACTTTTAAATTTTATTTGGAAACAAGTTTTCACTGAGTTTCCAAGGCAGGCCTTGAAGTGGCAATCCTTCTGTTTCAGCCCCCCATGTAGCTAGGATTACAGGTGCACATTACAATGCCTGGCTTTCTTGGCTCTTTCTCTTTTTATAATGAAAGTGCAGTGGGGCAAGGGAAGCTGGATGTATGATGCCCCGATGAGATATGCAAATAATTCCTATGTAATTTTTAGTAGAGCACTTGCTTGGAATGTGCAAAGCCACGGGTTCGATCTCCAATAGTGGAGATAAAAAAGAGAGAGTGCAGTTAGGTAGTTATATTTTGACCTAGATTTAGGCAGCCCCATCTAAAATGGGGCTACAGGATAGGGATGTATCTTTGAAGAGTAGCTATTAGTTTCCTGTCTTAGAACAGTTCCCTGCACCCACCAATTAATTTATATCACTTGTTCCTAGAGTTTACTCCTAAAAACTTGATTCCTGGAGATTTATGGAGATTTAATGAAAAAGTCTCCATCAGTAATGTAAATTTGGAATAATGTAAATTTAGTTCACACTGTGAACTAAATTCTTTCCTGACAGTCACAATGTGCACTAACATGTTCAAGGCTCTGAGAAGCCCTCTTGTGAAGAACCTATGCAATGCAACTTTCCAAAAGGAATTGGCCACAGAACCTGTTTTTTGCAACACCTATCATCAGAGGCATTAGAGTACAGTGAATAAAACTGGCGCCTACACCCTGACAACCCAGGCTTGAATCTCAACTATACCACTCAGCAATACTGTGAGAGTGGTCAAGGTTTTTACCTCTGTATACCTTAGTTTCTTTATCTGTAAAATGGGGCTATGGAACAACCTACCTGTAGGGATATTCAGGGTTAAGTGCGTTCACGTGTGTAACGTTTCTGTCACTGAGTAAACAGTGAGTACAGGGAGAGCTGTCTTAACAACCACTTCCAGAAGGAGTGTTCCAAGGAGTACATTCGGTAATTGCTTTCTGTAAGCTAAAGCGCCTTTTTTTTTTTTTTTTTGTCTCAAGGACTAGTAACCATGTGCCAAAATCCACAAAGAAAATATTTTCCTTTGCTGCAATGGGTTGTAAAAGACTTGAACGGAAGGTTTCAGTGGATTTAGTTGGATAAGTCTTATTATCAATGAGTCCAGCGAAGTATGATGTAGAAAACAGAAAAAGCACTGGACATAAAGCAAGAGGAAGTAGATTTTGCTTCTCATGGTGACTAAGTAATCGTTGGGTTTGGGTGAATCGCTTAGTTTCTCTCCACCTCAGTTCTCACATATTACAAAGGAAGTTGGATTAGATGGATAGCTTCATCAATTCATTCATTTTATTGAGTTAGGGTAAGTTTAAAACTCTAGGCCCTGATTTCTAGATTTTACACACACACACACACACACACACACACACACACACTTATATAAACCTTATCTACTGGGTTGAAAAGCACGGATATAGAAGGATCATAGTCTCTATTTTAAAAATTTAAACAGGGGGCTTGCGGGTTAGCTTAGTTGTTTAAGCGCCTGCGGGGGCAAACCCAGTCAGGCACAGGGGACCAAGGTTTGATCCCCAGCTCCCCATGCCTTACCAAATCCACCTTTAAGGCAGCCTGATCCAACAAAAAATAAAATAAATAAATAAATAAATAAATAATAAACAGTGAGTGCCTAATGTAGCTGGAAGAGAACACATGCTCAAAAAAATACTGAATGCATACTTGTTTAACAGCAACCAATGTGTTATTCTTTCATGCAAAAACCTGTTACGACTCCCCCCCTTGTAAGCCAATATGACTCCCCCCCTCCCCCATAAGCCACTCTGCTGGGTGCAAATAAGTTTGTTTATTTCTGAGAAGATATTAGTACAGTAAGTTTGCAATTTAGTTTGTGGTGTGAATGTTAAATGATAATAAAATGGGTGCAAGGGATTGCGGTTTCTTTGTTGTTAGAGGTTTTTTTTTCTTCTGATTGTTCCATTTCCATAGTTCAGGTTAGTTTTATGTTATTATCACACACAGCAACATTATGCTACTGTATTACTGTATAATATAAAAGTATTCAATAGCTATCATAGACAAGATGGTAACATCAGCTCACTGCAATTAAAACAGGTATGCTCCAATCAATTTTAAGTATGACTTTAGTAAGAATAGTTACTAGAAAGAAACAAGTGTGATATTTAAGAGAAATTTTAAAATATAAGTCATTGATTTATTTTTACTAGAAAAAAATCACTTTTTTCTGCACTGTATTATTATATATAACCTTGCCCAAACTTAAAACGAAACTAAAAGTACTGATTTCCATACATAAATGAATAACAGTCTTTAAATGCCCGGAGTAACTGCTATCAAATTTCAATTCATAATATTTACTGATAAAAGCACACTAAAGGTACTGGCCATTTTCTCTAACTTCAAAATGTCCCAAATCTTACAGCCTAATCACAAACAATCTACTTGATCTAGGCTGCTTTGATGCATGGAATGTGAGTACAGTACTCCTTTAATTTACCATTTATTTAACATTTGTAAACTATGCATAATGTTCCATGGATAAATTACTAGATTTTCTACAACTCAAAATGATTATACCTTTTCATAACTTTTCTTGGTGATTACCGTTTAATAGCTCTCCCTCCACTAGTGTCTCCTTGTTGGTAATGTAAGGCAGGAAACATCAAGGGTAAAATGAATAGACAGGGCTCACGTAAGTAGCATAGATGATGTGATCAGATTAAATATTAGTAAGGGTGCCTGGTTTGCAGAGGAAAAAATTCTAATAGGTATAATGGAAAAAGAAAGCCTTATCTTCTTGCCCCACAATATTATGCTTCTATTGCAAACTGTAGTCGAGCTTGCAGGTATCTCCCTAGACGCAGGTCACTAAAAGTCAGTGAAAATCAGGGTAACCTCTGCGGCAAAAATAAACCTGCAGACCAAAGCAGGCAAATGTATATTTTCAAGAACATTCTTCTTACTGAAACTGTCATGCTGGACTTTATCAAATGAACAGAGACTCAAAACAACAAAAGCAACCAACAGCATTTATTCTAACATTGCAAATGTCTTAGATATTACAGATGTCACCCAACAGTGCATGCATTTGCTTCCCGTATGTGAACAAAACTGAGGCATCACAAGATAAATCTGAATGGAATGTTAACCTTCACATTAAATTTTTTTCCTTTTCTTAGCTGACGACACAATTTTAGTATTATCACAGCAGAGTTTCTGGCTGGAAAAAATTAAATTAATGGATGGATAAAACAAGCTTAGAAACTTAAAAAAAAAAAAACAAATTTCAAATATCTATACTTGATGGTGTCAAGCGCCAAGATGAATGTATTTCAATTGCAACTTCCAAACTAAACTCACAAATTACTACCATTATGCTAAGTGTTAGCTACCCCACTGTGCAGTTTTGCTTTGTGAATTTTTACCTTCCTCTATGAACACTTTTAGCCACTGATCGCACAGCCTTTCAATGTTTTCTGTCTTTTCCTTTAAATAAACTGGCTCTGGCTCCTTCCATCTGGTTCCCCTTCCGTCAGCAACCCTGCACCTGTTCACACCTCCTCTCCTGTTGGATTCCACTGAACATTTCCTCCTCTGCCAGGGCTATTCTGGCACTCGCAACCTTTCTGTCATTCAATCCATCTGTCAGAAGTGAACTTTGTTTACCGCAAGCTTCTGCTTTCTTCTTCAAGAAGCAAAGCCCCTCAAGGTCATTGTCAAATGAACTGTCGGCATGGATTTAAATCCTCTACTGCTAACCAGCAGAAGATGAAGTTCTGTTGTGTAACGTACTTGTGAAAATTACTTTTGGGTTCGGGAAGACAATAATTTGGAGTCAAAGTAGTAAGACATGGTGTTTTAATGATCATTTGTAAAGCCAGACAGCTGATATGTATTTTCTTCATGTGTGTCTGCACTTCTCATTATACTGAGTATGAACTATATGTATAGGAAGCAAAATAAAAGTTTTAAAGTGAAACCAAAATATCACAAACAAGTTTACACTATGTAAAAATCGCTTCATACTATACAGCATTAACTTGAGGAATAAATATTTTCACTAATGAATTAGCCAAGGGAGAGAGTATTCCAATTAAGAGATTTTACACTGAAAGGCTTAAAATGTACAAATATGTACCATTTCAATTATAAGTATAGATTAACACACAGCTTCATTACTGCTTTGAAAAATTTAACCCATAACATACAAACCAGTTCATGTATACTTTAAATACCAGCATTTAAAAAATATAGTTCTGTTGAAATAATATGTGCTGCCAAACAAACTCATAATCTATCTAAAGGAATATAAACTGTATCAACAGACCAGTTCTCTGAAAGAAAAAAAAAAAAAAACCTCACAGAAATTGGGTAAAAATGATACTCTCAATTGAATCAACTCTGTTATACACAGCTCTCGAGTACTCTCTCCTAAGTCAGCATGAAACCACTTTCTTGAATTATTTGCCAATGTTAGACAATCTTATTTTTTAGGAAAAGGGAAAATCAATACCTCAATTCAAATTTCTTCTGAGATAAGGAAAGTATGTTTTTTTTCTTTTTAGGAGAAAATTATGGAAAATAATTTAACCAAAGCACTGTTGGAATTGTGAACAGAAATGTGAACAGAAATGGTACTTCATAAGGCTGTTTTTATGTTTTATTGGTATTTCCTAAGATTTAATCTTATTGTAAATGCTTACAAATAGAACCAATAAAATCTGTAAAATTTTCTAGTTATTTAAAAAAAAAATTAAAGCATTTTTGTTTGGCACAAAATTGAAAGTAAGTTTATTAATAAGTGGAATTTAAAATTCAACTTTTAAAGCCCTAATTTATTAAATATTATAATTTATTAAAAATATTTTACTAGGGTAGGTTTTTTTACATATAAAAGGAAACCACTATGATGCTAAACACAAAGACAAACAAAAATAACAGTTTAAAATCCAAGTAGAAATATTCCTTTTAGCTGTAATTTCATTTTATTACTAATCTTCAAAATTTCTTGTGTCATATAAATCCTTCTTGTGGAATATAAAACATAATTTAGTATGTGGATCTTGAATTCACTATATAGGTTCAAAAAGGCATATTTCTTTTCATCTTCCTAAAACATAATTTCCAAAAGGCCAAAAATGCCTTCTTATTTACCTAGCAAGTTTTTAATACTTTTCTTTCCTTTAGTATAATCAGTGCATGCCAGCAGTTGGTCACCTGGATCCCTGCTTCTGAATGGCATCGAAAGAGTGCCGGTAATCTGATCATTTCTGTCCTCTGATTTGTTATGTGAAAGAAGGGAGCGTTAGGAGATTGCTAGTTTAATAGAAGCTGCTTAAATCACCGCGAAGGAATTTTTCATTCTTAGTAAACTGCACCTCAAAAATACACTGGTTGCCTTGTTTTGGGAAATTGGTAATGATAAGAACACAAACAAATAAAAAACGCACTGAGTTTTAACATCATTTACGGTCCCACATGGATGCATGGATGCGCTCCCTCACTCACACTTTTCCCTTCCATAAATACGTAAGAAAAAGAAAAGGGAAACAAAATGAGAATTATTTTTCAGATGGAATAACGTAGGAATTCAGAGAGAGCAATATTTATCTGCCCAATACATAATATACTCATTTGACCTTTTAAACAAGAAATCTATCCAAAGAAAGTTTGGATAGTTTGATACAAACACCTGAAACAAATTTGATGGGGGAAAAAGAAAAAACATTAAAGTAACGTTGCCAAGTTACGCCACAGCGGAGGCAAGCCGTTTCTAGGGGCACTGCTAGGTGAAGAAGGAGCTGATGCTGCTCACAGTCTTTAATACGAGTTTTCCTACAACAGCATATGGATGTAAGACGGAAGGTAAAACATTTAAACTCCTTAATAAAGAACTGACCTTAATTTATTTACGTTTTGAACTGAGACTAGCACTTCTGCTTTTCTAAGAACTACAAATGATGAAAATACTATTGTTTTCTCTGGTTTATTGACTTCTGTCTGCCTGCACATTCACAATGTCTTTTAACAAGAGAGGATATTCATTTTTCCACCCCCTTCCTCAGTTACCTTAAGGTAAGAACTTCATTCAGAGGTGGGAATATTTACAGGACTGCAGGACAAAGAACTGAGACCTTTTCACAGAGTTGATCAAGGGAGAGATGGGTTTGTGAGATTCTCTTAGGATAAGAAGAGACTAAATGACAACTTTAAATCTGCCACAGTCATTTACTAATGTGCTGCTATATCAAATAAGTCTAATTTTTTGACAGCACCAAATTAGATTTATTGCAGAAACTGCTGCATAAATAGCATATGGCTATGTTATACCACCTATTTCAAATCCTGGTAATGTTTCCCCCTCCCCCTCCAAAATGAATAAATTGAGCCAAGCTATAAACCTTCTGTAAAAAAAGGAGAAATACATAAGTTCAAAAACAGATGTAGGAGATCTGGATTTCTCTATTAGAGTCGTAGTTTCAGCACGAATGTCCCAACTCTCCATTTAAAGAACTAGGACTCTTTAATAAATAATTACAATTATCAGGTCAGTTTTTCATTTCTTGCATTTCTTGTTTTAAGGGTTTGGGCTCAAAATTATGTTTCTATTTTGGTGTTCAGCCTACAGTTACATGGGGAAAAAAGAAGGGCAAGTGACTCTGAATCAAACATAGCCTAAATTAGGTTATGAAGAGTTATTTAGTGGAAATGCATGTATCATATGGTTGCTTTTTAGTTTTCACTTGTGAAAGACATATATAGGAGAAATCATATCAAAAAGTCTTGTCTAATTTTAATTATAGCCTTGATGCTGCAAACTCTTTGATGCATAAAATATATAAAGTGATCATTCCATGTGCCACACCATATACTAGAACAGCAGCGCTGTACAAACAGCCAAAAAAAAAAAAAAATTCCTTGGAAGCTGGGCTTGAAAACTCAGGCAACAAACACAGAGATGGACAATTCTTCCCTTCCCCATTGCTCTGCTAACACCCACCCCCAGCCCCCAAGTTGGAAATAATGCAACTCAATTTTCCTTTTTGAAGAAAAGTTTCAGTTCTCCTGTAGATGGGAAAGACGTTGCAAGGTCTTATCTCAGACCAATGGGCACACCACTGCAAACATCATGCACTCGGCTACCCCGCAGACTCCCTCTCTGTGGTCAGTCTTCCCAGCTGCCCTATCTGTTACTGTCTGATTAGTTCTGCTAAGGAGCCCCTCCCCTGCCAGCTTTCGGTGCCATCTGTTCTACACAAGATGGCTGCTGCCCAGCAACCTAACACTGCCCTCCTACCTGGCACCCGGCTACCATCCTTACCCCAAAGTGCTAACACAGGTTCTCACTGCTGGCAGAGTCAGGATTTCATTACTACTACTTTGACAAGTGCAGGGTTGTTTGTAATTTCTCTTTTATCCTGATTTTGATTGTACAACCACCTCCCACTGATTCAGTTTGCTTCAGTTTTGTTGCTCACAGATTTTACTCTCCACATTAATCTCCCTCTGGCATGTTACTGCATCTGTTCCCCTTTTTATTATTAATTTTCAAATTCCCACCATTTTTGACAAAAAGGAGGTAATCTACACTCTGTTTCTGCCCATTTCATTTTCTTTAATTTGGAAGATAAGTATGAAAGCATGCCAAAGAAGTTAATTCTCCATTAACAGTTTATTTTCTGGCATCCCCAGGCCTTTGTATATGAAAAACAGATAGGAATAAATGTTGACTGAATCGCAACACCATAGTTGCAACCATTCCTGAATTTAATGAAAAGCAAACATATGAAACAGCAACTAAAAAGTTTATTAGTTACACAAGTTGTCTCAGGCTGTCGTTCTTCCTTCTACTTTCAGCAGATAATTCTTTGTACAAATTGTGCTGGCCGCAGGATCTGAATTTGGTTTTCTCTACAGCTCTGACATGGGTTCTCTTTTCACTGTAGATGAATTTTGTTGTTCCTTAATACAATTACCATCTTTCCTCAGACCAAACATTGTTGACTAATTCAGTAGTGAGTGATCCTGATGAAATGCCTAGTTTCAGAAACAGGCTAAGAATAGAGAATTGCCATCAAAGCAACAAAGCAGAGCTTAAAGGGCCCCTGGGTTGCAGAGCTGCTTCCAATAGACTCTGTGCTGACGCAGAGTTAAATATCAACAATGACAAGTGGTTTCCCTTTGCAACACAAGGAAGACCAGTAAGGTTTAGAAAACAGCAAATAATATGTTTAATAATATATTCTCTGTGCCCCTAATTTGCCAATACCACAAGCATCCCAAAAAGGGTCAGAGTAACTTGTTCTCCAGACTGATGAATGCATTATGACTGTCAATTAACTTATTTTATAAGAATTCGTATTAAAAGCATTTGAGTCCCTGAGTACAGAAGCAACAGTTCAGATTTATAGAACCCTGAATGTGTTAAAGTGATTTTGCATATTCATATATATCCTCATAAAATCACAGTTACGATGTATCTGTAGGAAACAGACTAGGGTAGGAGACTTCTCCCAAGGTGACAGAAGATAATCAGAATTAGGACAAGTATGAAGTTCAATCAACCACATTTCGGATCAGCTATTGGAAAACAGGTGCTACTCATTCACTTTCAATGCCTCATCTTAAACACCCTCTATGCCACCCCTTGAGTATACTCCAATAGTGACTTATTATTCTGTACATTTGTTTGGTTGGCATAGTTATGTTTATAATAATTATTCCTCTAACTCTGGTATATTCTTTCAGGAAGTCTCTGAGTTAGAAACAGGCTGCTTGAAGGTAGGCACAATGCAGGTGTTAGAGGCATGCACAGCTTACTCACCAATACCCTCCCTGGGAAACGACGCCCTCTGAGGAGGAGGCCCATGCAACCTCTGTCTGGCCCTCTCTACCTCAGGGCTTGGCCAAGGAGGGAAGTGCTCAGCCCTCTCGCAGCTCTCCTGTGGCCACTGGGTCACATAGAGCCACGTGGAACAGAGAGATTTCTCCCAGCTAGATGCCTACTTAAAGGCTGGACCCAACCAAACTTGTCTCCTAACCTATCTGGTACCCACGCTGAGCTCTGGAGGTTGTCCATATACCTGCTTTCTTGTGCTGACAGAGTGGTAATGTGATAATGTGCTTATGTGAACTAGGCCCTGGTCCCTGTGAGGCATGGCTCACTGGGGAGACTGAATATTCCCCAAATCTCTGACTTTCTTAGGATTCTTAATGAGCTTTGATTCTAGGATTTATCAATGATTCACCATGTGTATTAGGGAAACAATAAATAACAAATGTGTAATATGCCTAGTAACTGTCCCATTGAACACATCCAATTAGGAAGAGCTGGTTCAGAAAAAAATTAAACATAATTAGGGTAATCGGGTTTTTCCCCCATAGTCCTTTCACCTTAAAATAATATTGGAGACAAGAACTTTCTTACGGAAAAATATTCTGACTTAGGGCTACTAAGATAACGCCTATGTTCCTGCCTTTTAAAAAACTTCCTTCTAGTTTCATTGAACTTGATGCTCATTGTTGTCATGTCAGGCTAGTGGTGTGGGCAATACTTCCTCGGTTTCCTCTGGGCTTCTTCAGAAAATGAGTTGGCTGCTGCCACCACCACACTCCAGGCTGCGGGCCTGTGTGGCGAGGGAGAAGAATACATCCCCAGTGTAGCTTCTCATTGCACACACATTTGGGCTTTGCAGAGCTGAGAGGAGTGAGCCAGGGAGCATTAAGTAGAACCTGCAGACACACATTTCCTGGCAGCCTCTGAATGGAACCTGGCCCACCCCGGGCCACACTGAGACCAAGGTGCCTCGCCTGTCAGACAGGTGGAGCAGAGAGGCTCAGGCAGCACGGGGTCCACCGGAGCACAGTGAAATGCCTTTTCTTTCCTGGCTCTCTGACAGCCTGTTTTCTCTGATACTGGGTGGGGGAAGGAAAAGAAGGATGCAATTTATAACAGCACCAAGGCCATCTATTTCGAGCCTTGAAGATGTTGGTTGCACATATATCCATTTAAAATTATTTTTGACACATTCTCTGCTTAATTTATTCATGAAAGGAGTACAAGAAAAAAATGAGCTTAACTTTTAAATGGAAACTTTAGGCTAAAAATTCTTGAATAAAGCTCAGGAGGAAAAAAAGATAAAGTTCACTACAGAGTAACAAGAATACATGCCAATGTTATATTATCCTCTTCATATGAACAAAGAGTGAAAATAGGGTTTGTTGGCCTAAGCTAACAGGTGAGCAAAGTTCCTGCTTCATTTTCTAGAAAAATAAAGAGCAGAAGCAGATGTATTCAACATTTACAGAGAATCTGCTAGCTAATGCCAACCTTGGTGCTGGGACACAGAGAAAGAGGAGACCTGGCTCTGGCCTGCGAGCTGAGATTTTACAGCCCCAAAGGGCTTCCTATCTAGTTTTGAAATACGTGTTGCGCTCTGTGGCTGTGACACCTGATGGGCCAGGTCAGGGCCGACCCAGTCCCCTTTCCCGGCTGCCTGATGTCAAGCTTCTCCTTCTGAGATTCAGTACTCTCACCTCTAAAGGACTGATCTTCCATTAGCTCACTAAGGACTACAAGAACAGTGGTAAGAGATCAGTTTGTTTTACTTTCCAGTTTTTTTTATAAAGCATTAATTTTATGAAAAAAATACAAATGAATTATGTACTGATTTTTAAAATATTTTTTTAATTTTAATTTATTTATTTATGTGTGTGTGTGTGTGTGTGTGTGTGTGTGTGTGGCCAGCTCAGC
>NDGN011445200.1:0-17236 GCA_002564285.1 Tympanoctomys barrerae
TTCTACACACTTGGCCTCTTTTGTGGGGGTTTATCTTCACCTTTTGTCATCCCCTGCTACAAAAGCAGCAGTGCTTTCCATAGTCTGATGGCTGATGGCTTTAGATTGAATATTTCAGGGGATACTCTACTCTTTACTCACAAGGAATGTTGCTCCATTTGTAGATAATTGTGGTTTTGAAAAGTGTTAAATTGAGTACAAATCTGCTAATGGCTAAGTTGTGTATTAAGCAAAAACCTAGACAGTGTGATCACAAGCCAGACAGCTCAACAGAATTTGTGAAGGGTAAAGAGATCCAGGGTTTCTGGCATAGACTATGGGGTCTGATCTCCTAAAATGGTAAGAGAGAGCAAAGCATGGCCTGATTCAAGGGGAAAGTGAATTGCTATTAGACTGAACATTAAAACAGGAATCTCACGAATTGGATTTTCGTTAATTTTGGGGACCTCATCTGGTCTAAGGAATAAAACAGGATCTAGCGCCATTAGAACAAGCCTGACATGCCTGTCAGTTAACAGCAAGAGGGACACCAGGAACACGCCAGACTCTAAGGTGCCAAAAACTTAGCTAAGCCTTCCTTAATTTGCTCCAAATAAAGAATGTCTGATTCTGAGGTATCTGAATTATTTAGCTATCACTCCCTTTAATTGGCTTCAAATACCCATTTGAGTTATTAGAATCTGGATTGGCCCAAATTGGGCTAACAATCAGTTTTTTAAAACTCTTTTTAAACAATCATCTTAATAATAACTTGCACTGCATACTGTGGGCAAGTTTAAAAATTATTTTATGCTGTACTTTGTATATGAGTTTGAGTTCTCAGGTGGATCTTTAAGAGGTAGGGTCTAGCAAGAGGTAGGGCCATCAATAGACAAGGACTGAAGGGAGTGCTTGTGGAGCCCTGGAGAGTTCCCAGGAAGGAAGATCAAGGCCCACTGCTTCCTGCACTTCGCCTTGCAGTCACACTGTGATGCCCTCTACAGTGGACTTCCTGGATCCAAGCAGAAGCTGGAGCCGTGCCCTTGACCCTTCAGATCTGTGACTGTATTTATTTGTTTGTTTATTTGTTTATTTTCTGTACTGAGGGAAGGATCTACAGGGTGTTCAGGGTCTCACTAGTAGACTGGACTCCTAGTGATTCTCCTGTTTACAGTCTCTCAAGTGCTGGGATTAGAGGCGCGCGCCCCCACCCAGTCTCAGTCCCTGTTTCAGCGCACCCCGGGGGTGAAGCTAGTAGGGCACGCCAGGGATCCGACCCCCGGCCCCTGTGCCTCTTTGCAGGTACTTTAATCCGCTAAGCTATTTGGCTGGCCCAGATCTGTGACTTTAATCAACTTCTTTTCATAAAATTATCCACACTCAGTGAGTTATTGTGAACATATTAGAATTTGCACACAATCTTCTACTTCATTCTATATATATATATATATATATATATATAATTTAAATTCAATACACTTTAATAAAAAATTGCTTTAAGCAATTGTCTAAGGGAGTTTTATGATATGAAATACAGTTCAGTTAAGAAAAATAATTGTGATGTGAGTTACACAACTTTATTAGAAATGTTTCTGTAAAAAGCTTAATTAGTTCAATATGAGGAAGCATTTAATCACATTGCCAAATTGCATAGTGATTAAAAAATATATATTTACACATTAACATCTCTTTTATTTTCCAAACTGTATCATAATACTTTCTGAAGGTAATGATAACCATGCTGTAGATGTTTTGGGGTCACTGACAGTTGAGTTGATAAATTATGGTAATTTTGTGTGTACATGATTTGTGTTTGATCATACATAGACTCTTGATTTTTTAATGCTAAATATATAGTGTCTAACAACCAATAGTTTTTCCCAATGATTGAAACGCTGATAATTTTAGGATGATACTCTAAATTGTTTAAATCAATTTCAGTGTTATATGCCAACTGCTACAATTATTAGGAACTTTGAAATTTAACGCATTTTACTGATTTCTATAGTTCTTGGGAATTACTTTTTCATCACAAGCAGAACTATTAAAAATTTGTTATACTTAACAGAAAAATGTGATTTAGATTTCACTGACTTAGAGGTATAACTTTAAAAGTCCTTTGAAACTGAGTAGTTAACGTATATTTCTTTCAAATTAGCTGAGGGAGAGGTGGGCATGGTTATTTAACAATTCAAATTCAATTAAATTTACTATATGCAATATTCTAAAATAGAATAGCTTTAGTTTTAAAATTTAGTAAAATTAGTCTGAAAAGGCAATTTAAGTAGATTTTCATTTTAGAAAAAATGTGTTATTTTATTAACAAGTTCTTATTTTTTCAGTGTATTTGGCAAATACAGTTAATTTTTTAAAAAAATCCATAAGTCTTGAAGCTTTAGATTATCAAAATACTCTTAGCACTCACAGTTTCCTGGATATGTAGAATCCCAGATGATGCAGAAGTGATTTTAGAACCTTAAAGTAACTTAGATTGTCATATTTATTAATTATCTCAGCATTACATCAAATGTAGAAGGAACTGAAAATTGGGTTTTATTTACCCCTAATAACTATGTCATATCCTTCCAATTTGCTTTTTTATATAAACATATGAAATAAGTTTTGGATATTGGCTCATTTATCTAGGTTTTTCTTTTTTCATTACAGAAGAATACAGAATTTAAAAAGAGTACCAGTCATATGATCATCCTGAAATGGATCAAGGTAAATAAAACCCTGGAGTGTTTTAGTTCAATACATTGATGAAATAACTCAATATACTGTAAGTTGATTTTCCCCCCAAAGATAACTGTGAACAAATCTGTCCCAAAATCAGAAAATAAACTTTTTATTTGAAAAGATTTTCCTTTGTAATCAGATTCCTCTATTAAAGCACACTTTATGGATTTGAACAGAATGCTGAAACTTCCTCTGTTCAATAGGATTTGACTTTGATAATTCACAAAATCTAGATTGTGCTCTGTGGTGATGAGGAAAGACCTCTGTCTGCCTTTCTATCCTATCAACTATATCCAGCATTATTTGCTGAGTAAATTACTAGGCACAGATGCATATCCTAACTAGGCATTACAAATCTGAAATTATTTCTATTGCATTAAAAAAAAAAAAAAACTTAATGAAAGGAAGTCTGATGCCCAAAGGAATTTGTTGGCCTAGTGTCTTAAAGTGGTAAAATCCCATCTCAAATTGTATGTTTGCCCTTATTTGGGGGCAACAATAAAGAGTATAGATTTGAAATAAACATCACAGAAATGACCGATGTTCCCAGTCTCCCAACAACCCTTCTAAAACTTTGGATTGGTAGTATGAATGCAAGATAGTTAGGAGAAGATAGCAGGCAGCTAGAGAGGGACTGGACCCAAAATAGACCTGGGATGACCACGCCCTGGTAAAATACACATAAGGCTGTGGTCACAATTTAATAAGCACTGGATGGACAGTTACATATAGCACTGCAACTAATGAGGTCATAATCAAGGTGATGGAAAACCACTGTGACAACTTCTATTCCTACTTATCTGGAAAATGTTTTTTCCCCTCTCACTTTCTTCTTTTTGTGAACAATTTGGGTAGGGAAGAGGCCAGGAGGTATCCACAGGCATACAGTTGCTCCTTGTAGGCCCATTTCTAATTTAAGTCAGCTTGTTTTGGTCTACAGGTCAACATTAATTTGAGTCAGAGTGGCCTGAGCCCTAAGTAGTTTTGGTATAAAAACTCCTAGACAAAGAGGCTCCAGGGCAACCCACTTTCAGATTCCCTCTCAACTACTGTACTGGGAACTATTTCTCTCTCTTAAACACTCCTGTATACTTCCTTTGACTTTGAGACTTGCATCAGAGTTTCCTGTTACAATAGGAACCACAGGGAAAATAACCATCCAGGTGAAGTTGTAAGAGAGAGAGTGCCATTTTCTTTGCTTGGTTCTTAGAAGCTCAATGTGGACAAAGGAATTGGAAAATAAACATTAGAGAGCAGACTGGCCAGACACTTGAAATATTGTTTTGGGCAGCCTTTACTCTTCTGCTAGTAAATAGGAAAAAAACCCACATAAATTAGCTTCTAGGCTACAAAAGAGAATTTCAAACATTTACTTATACAATTGCCACAGTCATTATCATCTTTGAATAAGTGCTACCTACCCATATGTTCTTTATTGAGTGATGAAGGGTGGTTTTTTTTTTTTTGAAGTGAACTTTTATATTTATTTTTCTTCTGTGGACTAGTAAATATTTATTATTGGCTTTAGCACCTAGTTCCCAGAACAGAAATCTTTAATTCCTGGCATTTCCTTAATGATAAGGGTAACGCGTGAGGCTTTCACTACATTGGGCCTTGGTTCTGAGTTCACAAAATATTTGCATTGACTCTTGTCCTTCATAACAAGTTCTCTTGATCCCACCTAAGTTCATACTAATGTGGCTACTCAGACAATGCCCCTCAGTAGCCTCAGAATGAGGCCAGAACAGGAAAGAACATGTGATAGAAGGCTTAATCATTCAACCTGAGCTCTGGGGAAGTGGGGAGTGCTGAAGAATAAGATTTACAAAAACTGTTCTGTGGGAAATTTGATGAACTATGATTTGAACACATCCACACAGTTGGAAGGTGACACACTCTAACTCTACAGAGAGAGGTTCATGAGTTTGAAACCTTTCCAGACTTTATGTACAGCTCCACCTAGTTTTGGATATGTATCTTTTATAATATTGTTAAAAATAAACTAGTAAAGGTACACCAATTGTTATCCCAAGTTATGTGAGAAAATTATTAGGCATGAAGTCATCATTAGAACTGCACTTATAGCTATTGGTCAAAAGTACACCACAGATGATGGAATTTGTGTTGGTATCTGAAGTCATTGCAGTCTGAGACCAAGTACTTAAGTTGTAGACAGTGATCTAAATTATAGAAACCAGTTAGTTCACTGTAGAACAGTGCGGCATGTGGAGAACATATCTTGTCATAGAATTGTTCTGTGGTATGAAGGAAGAGTGGGAGAAAACAGTATGTTTTCATAGAACCTCTTATAGTTTTATGAATATCTTTGTCTCAGAAGTAATGATAGTTAAAGAGTCATTAATATATTTGTGCAATTGACTCATTGATCAAATCCACCTGGGATCTGAAAAAGGAATACCCAATTTTATCCCTTTATATATCTTAACAAAATACCATAACATAGAAGAAAAAAGTTAATTGTGTGGCTGAACTTTTAAAATTTACTTTCAATACAGTTTTTTCCTTATTTTTACAGAGATATCTAGGAGAAAAATATTCAATCAAACATGGCAACAAAGACCAGAAAGTGAAAACTATCATACATCATTAAGTCACTTAAATTTCTGGGTTTTTATATACTATTCAGCTTCATATTTTTACAACCTCAAATATTACCAGAATTATCTTCTTGATACCAATGGTTATGTTACAGTGTTAATGGGGTATATTATAACTTGTCATAATTTGGGGGCTCCTCTACCTCAACACTGACTTTCTCCTTCCCCACCCTTCTGTTATTAAAGTTCAGTTAGCAATTGTGTCTGAAAGAAAGCTCTAAATGTTTGAGACTCTTTGTGAAAATGAGATATTAGGATATACTAGTTGTTACCACCAAATTGAAATGTTCCCCTTAAAACATCTGGATTCTCAAAAAATAAAACAAAACAAAGCACTGGCTTGTTTTTCATTTGTTAGAATGAGCTCAAGTATTGTGTTAAGATATACTTATTTTAAGAAAAAAGTCAGTAACTCAATTCAATGAAAACATTAAGTAAAAAGTGGTATGTAATAAATGTCATAAGGATATTACACAAGTTAAAATTGATAAAATTAATGAAACAGTACAATAGTGACAATATCTAAGGGCTTTAGAATCTTACAAATGTCAGTTTAATTTTTTACATTATATTTATAGTATGGTTATTTTAGGAATAAATGAGTAACACTTATAAAAAATTCCAGCGTGTTTTATGAAGGCTTTTTAAAGTAAAAAATATTTTTCTTTTTTCTTCTTGATTTGAATGAAATCAAAAATCCTCTCTGTTTCTCCTTGCAATGTACACAATGTGTTCACTGTGTGTGAGCATGACATTCTACTTTCTTATATTCCTGCCTTTTAAAGATAAGCTAGCTTTTATTAATATTTTGGAGACCACTAGTCTCCACAATGATCTCACAACAGGTTCGATTCACATAGCTTTAAATGGCTGGGACAGATATTACTTCCAGTAGACCACAGGCTAGAAAGACTTACTTTTAGGAAATTTTACTTAATGTTATTAAAATGTACTTCTAACATATGGCACGGTTAACTGTTAAACATTCAGAGGATATCCAGAATACTTGTGAGAGTCTAGTTAATAAGAATTCTTACTAAGTTCTAAAAGGCTTAACTTTCATTTCATCTGAGGCTGCCCTTGGCCTTGGACTCTTCCATATGCAAAGCCCTCCTAAGGCCAGGGCAGCCTATGGGAAGAAGATCCTTAGGTAGAGTCATGACTCGAGGCTGTGAGAATTTAATAAAGGAGACCCAGCAGGCCAGGACATTCTTGAGATAAAGGTGTACATTGCAAGTGAGAGAACTGAAGAACATCGCTGTGCAACTCAAAGGTTGCCTAATATAAGTTTTGTGTTATTTTATAAAAATGTACTTTTAATGAGATAATCATTTAGATAATAAATCATTTCCTATTGTGATCTTGTCTATTGAACTGTGAAGACTGAGTGGCAAGCACTATACTTTTTTTTACTTAGAGAATTAATGAAATGTGCTCGTATCTATCCCCATTCATTCTGTTATAGATAACTAGATTCAGTATAACTTGAGCAAGTATAGCATTAGTTTCCATCAAGTTTATCCAATTATAAATTTTTATCCTAATATTGATGAAATCAACATTATCTTTTATTGATTCATATAATTTTTTTAAAACTTAAGTTTGATACTTATATTTTAAAAACTACCTAGTAGGCTGGAGAGATAGCTTAGTGGTGTAAGTGCCTGCCTGGCAAGCACAAGGATCCAGGTTCAATCCCCAGTACTGTTTGCCATGCTGGCCCCAGAACCCCAGGCACATTGTGCCATCCCTGAGACTGTGCATAGTGACTCATGCCTGTAATTTCAGCACTGGGGAGGATGAAACAAGAGGATTACTATGAGTCTGAATTGTATAGCAAGATCCTATAACAAATAAATAAATTAATTAAAATACTAGTAAAATGTTTGCAAAGTTAACATACTGTGAAATAATCAAACACATTAATGAAAAGCAATTCGATAAAGAAAAGCTAGTAGTTATTTAGCAGATAAAATTTTTAAGGACTAAGTTCAGCAACCTTAGGAAAAGCAGTATCCATGACTAACTTTTTCCTGAAGAAAACTATTGACAGAATTCCTTATCTTCCCATATTCTCTCCGTGTCCTCCAAGATAATGAAATCCCTTTCCCTTTATAATAAAGCCCCTTTCCCTTAAAAAAGATCCTATTAATCTAACCTTAAATATAATGTTGGAAAATTGGCTCGTGTATTTTAAATATTCTAAAACTAATTCTTTACATGAATAAATTTCTGGATACAGCTAACAAATACTTTCTGGAATTTCCATGTAGAATATTTTCCTTTCTTGTAATAATTTAGGTTTAAAATGCAAAAATAAAAGTCTTAGTGTTCTTTGTGGCTCAGTAGTATAGGCAGTAGGAAATGTTATAATGAAGATCTGCAAAAAGAAAATGATGATGCTATTTTTAAAATCAGTATGCATTTTTTTAGTATGCATTTAAATTTGGTAAAAATGGTACTGATCAGTGTTAAAATATTCAAGAAATATATCATCAGCGATGAACTCATTGTTTAATAGCATGATTCTCTGAAAGTACAGAAAGTTGGAGAAACTGAAGTCGTGCACACTTTCACACTTCAAACTGAATAATGTGCTCCCACTATTTTAAACAGTATGCAGTTTTGTGAAAGAATTAAAACTGGTACTACCATACAATCCAGTAAGTCTATGAGTGTGCACTTACTCAGAAACAATGAAATTAGTATCTCAAAGAGATGTTAGTCCTCCAATTTCCATAACTGCAACATAATTGACAATGGTCAAGGTGTGGGTACAAAATGCTCACCAACAGACAAATGAATCTCTACAAAAGCATTATATGAATTCCAAGGGAATTATGTCATATGAGACAAAAGAGATGAACCTTGAGGGCATCATGTTAAGAGAAGTAAGCCAGCCATAGAAAGTCAAACATGTACTGCATGTTCCCCTGTAGATGAGGTATTTAAAATAGTCTCATTGACAGAATCAAAGAATGGAGGTGGTTCTCAGAGGAGAGGAAGGAGGGCAATCTGTGTTAACCAATTAGCATAAAGTTCCAGTTACACAATTTCAGTTCTCGAGATCTGCTGCACAACACTGTACAGTTAATAGTAACATATGGCACATTTAAGATAGTCTTAAAATGGCAAGTTTGCCTGCTATATGTTGTTCTTTTCAGTATCTGCTATCCTCACTGATATAATTCTAAATTTAAAAATATAAACAATTAAAAACTCACAAAAAATTGGATGGTATATGCACATAGCATGCCACATAGAACAAAGGCAACATTAGAAACTTAAAGAGTATAGGAAAAAAGAGATGGCTAAAGTTTTATGACTCTAAATGGTATTTTCATGACAATTCTGCCATTTAAAAATGTCTTTAACAAATGCAATTAGTGGTGTCTTTATATTTTTCCTATATCATTCTACTTAAAATCACCTTTTAGAAGTCAAATGAAGCAAATCTATAATTAGTATGCATCCATGAATTACTTCTTTCTCTTGAGTAATGGTAAGATGGAATCATTTTCAAAACATGTAATAAATTTCACTAAGCATACTCATAAGCATGCGTTCATATATTTTGGAGTTGTTTTCTTATAGAAGCAAAATTATTTCCTTTGTTTCTCTTATTTACAGTACTTGCTCAAATTATATTTTATTTATGTACATTATATGAATACTAAAAAATCACATATTGTAATACAGGTTTCTTAAAGATAGAAACTTAAAAAGCATTGGTCAATTAGTAGAGATTAAAAATTTACCTTGTGATCGTATTTCTATTTAATCTAAATGGACTTTTTCTTTAAAATAGTTATCATGTTATCCATTTTCTGAAGTGAATACTAAATAGATCTGTTAAGTATGAATTCAAATGTCAATAAGGCTAAACAATGAACCATCAATTAAAATGAATTCGATGCCTTAATCATTGTATTTGTTTTATAGACTATATTCAGTTTGAAAAAACATTTTAGAAGGCAAATATCTGATGTTTTAGAGTGTAAGTTCCCATTTGAGACACAGATCCCTACCTGACTACACTTCCTCATGAAAAATAAAATAGTTTTTTTTTTAGTCACTATATTTTATTTAGCACTTAGAATGTTCTCAAAGCATAAGAATCATTTAATAACTATCTGCTGGCTGGTGGAATAAATGGCGTTAAAGAATATCTTGGTAAATGATTGTTGTTGCATTAAATTCTTAATGTCATTAAGAACTTCTTCCCAATAGCTTTTGGCTTTTGAGGTTGGAAGAATTTACAAGAAGAGAAGCACTTGTGTTCTTCTCCTACTCTTAAAAGAGTTTATTGATTTAATGTTGCTTGGCCAGATAACAGAATACAGTATAGAACTATGATGCAGGTTTTGTGACAAAAAGACAGGGATTCAGAGTAAACCATTGCAGCTCAGCAGACTAAAACACCTGCTTAGGCAGAGCACAGTGGCTGGCTGGGGTTCAATCCCTGGCATGCCGTGCCATGCTGGCCCTGCCCATGGGGTACACTGAGACAGTGCTTGAGACTAGGCATGGTGGCAAGCACCTGTAATCCCAACACTTAGAGGTCTGAAAAGAGGAGAATCACTACAAGTCTGATCAATGTAGTGAGACCCTGTAGACCCTGTCCTACATACAAAGCAAACCATTGTGCGTAGGATATCTAAGAAACCCATATTTGTGAGAGGGATACCTAGCATCTTGTCTACCTAATTGAACAACTGCAATTAGCTCCTAGACTTTAGAAGATGACTCTTGCATTCCACAGAACTGCCTCTTACATGTGTCTATGTGAGTGATGGCTTGGACAGAAGTCTCCCCTGTAAGTGATACAACATGTCTCTCTAAAGGTCAGTGTGAAGAGGCTAAGGTGAGAGCTGAGGCAGAGGGGTAGCTGAACTCAAAAGGCCAGAATACAAAGCTCTGTACTCTGTTATCTGGTCATGTTTGACTAAGTAAATATAGACACACCTAGTAAGATAATCATGGGTCCTCTTCTATTTCTTTGCTACTTCAGTTGTTTTCTCAGTTTACTCATGGAGAGGAAAACAACTTTCTGAGAACTTGAAATCAGTGTAATTTTCCCCTGAGATTACAGATGGCTCTGTCTTGGGCTGTACACAGGAGCTGTGCAGAGGTGAACATCCAAAGAGCGTTTTGATGTGAGAAGCAGTGCTTCTAATAAAATCAGCTGGGAATGTAAGACAAGGAAGATTGCAAGAGACATCTAGCAACATTGTACCCAGCCATTTAAATTTCTTCCAAAGTTATTAAAATTTCCTCTGATATTTCTAATACATCCTGTTATTTTAGATGATAGAGTTAACTTTGTCATACAAAACTCCACAGCAGAGCTAGTCATAGACATGATTTTACTTAATTCTCTCAAAAACCCATTAGAACAACTTTTAATACAAGTGAAATGAACTCAAAGAGTCAGTGATTTGCTTAAGATCTGATGGCTGGTTAAAGGCTTCTCCCTGTTAACTTAAAACTCAAAATCTCTTCTTTGAACTGAATTGATATACTTTCCCCATAGTTTGTAAAGATGGAAATGCTTTCTCCATTTGAAATAAAGCATTTCCCTGCACCTTTTCCCGGAGTGTATATTTGGAGCCTATGGATCGGTGCCCTTCCTACTATTCTGCAGAGATAATCATACTGGAAAAAAGCCCATTGTCCTGTGTTTTCAATGTAGATATAGCTCCAAGATTATAAGCAAAACAAAACCTCTAGCTATGAATAATAATGAGCTGTGCTCTTGAAAAACAGTGAAGAAACCAGTTGTGGGACATGGCTACTGCAAAGCATGGCCTTCTCATGACTGGTTGAGCATCAGACTGCTTGCTACCTGTGATAAGGGCAGTCTCAGACTCTGAGTTCCTATTCTTGCTTTCATAAATGGCTAACTGAACAGTGTTGTACCTGTTGGTCAATGAGATTGAAATGCTTATAAATCAAACCTTGGCTACAGGCTCTCTCCTCAAGATCTTAAATTTTAGTGCATGTTCTGCCTATGTCAGCATCAACTTTCTCCTTGAAGCTGTCCTGAAATACAAGACCATCTTAGGGGAGAACATTGTCTATTCAGTATGCACACAAACCAGGTTTCTATTTGTAGACTGGATAAAACTCTTTTACCTATCTCTTGAGCTGCTTCCAGATCTTATTGTTAAAATGTTCTGACTACTGCAACATCCTCTTCCTTGCAATAATCATTTCAAAGAAGCCTCTCCTTATTAAGTCCAGATTTGTTTTTAATTTGACAAATGTAAAAGCAAGGCTCTAGAATTAGGCCTGAGGTCTCTAAAGAGCTGTACAGGAAACTGTCAGGAAGTACACATTTTGCCTCTTGGGGAGAGACAATTGTCATTTCTTCTGTCTTGTTGTGTAAAATGTGTGATTTTTGTCTTAATGACCATCCACTTTGAATAGGTTTCTTCTTGTTTTCAGGCTTCTGGTTTTCCTTTTCAAAGATCATTTACTCCAGAGAACTTTTACTTGTATATTAATTCTCTGCCCCCTTGAGATACAAACCTTCCAGCATTTTCCCAGCTTTGTAAACTCAATTCTGTCTTTTCAAAGGACCTTGGAGACATTATTTTGAACTGTAGTCATCAGGAAGGAGAGTGGCCTAATCTCCTAGTCTCCGTGGGAGAGTTGGAAGCCTAATTTTTATAAACATAGAACAGTAAAGACAGATGACCTAATCACATTGGCTGACTGCACTCTACAAGCTAGCTTGCCACACTCTTCCACTAGCTCACCCCTTTCTATGAAAACTTTCCTGCTTTTTGAATCAGAAGGTGAGTTCACTTTCCTATTACAAAAGCCTTGATTTCTGCTGAAAAGCCTTTCGTACTGTTCACTTCCATCCGATACAAATATCCTTTGACACAAGTATCTTGTTCATCCTCTTAAGTTGTTGATGTTCACTCAATTTAAAAAAATGTGGTCATTTTCCCATGTTGGTAAAGAGACATCTTAGGAGGGGATGTTTCTCCAATAACCTTCAAAGGCAGTCTGACAGAATGAACGCCTTAGATTGCTCTATTTGTTTCTATTACATTACAGAATTTCTGAAAAATCAATGTCCCCACCCCACCTGCATTTTATAAGAAAACCTTATTTCCGACTTCTTATCCTCAGAAATTTCAGAACCTTTTTATGCTATTCATCTCTTGTTTCCCACTGTACAGAAACTCAGGTGTGGAGAAAATTGTTTTATTTGGATTAATCCACTTGACTGCCTTTAAAAAAATTGCCCTGCTTTTTACTATCATTTGAGCCAGTCTAAAATTTCCAGTATTGCCACAATGCTCTCTTTGTCTCCGTAATCCTTAGGTACAAAGTCTCTCTTCTAATGACCACATTGTTCTTCTAGCTGCAGCTAATACCAAATCATACACCTTAGTATAGTCTTGACTATTCTGAAAATTTATATTTATAAGCTTCTGACTTCTGTGTTCCACATACTTTCTGGCTTTTAAAATAGAAGACAGAAATTTATGTCCCAGTTTACTTTATAACTGAGCATTCTAGATTTTCTAACTAAATTCAGGTTGCTTCTCATTTGCATTTTGATCACTCATGGGAAGTAATGATACAGCAGCACTGGAAACCCACAAAACAGAGCCCAGACTACCGTGCTGACTTTGATGAGTTGGTGTTAAGCCTCCTTCTGTTCCTCCTAAGTGCTGTTAAGATGAAGGCTCTTGTCTGAATGACCTTGTGAATAACTTATAATGAAAACTATTTGCTTCTATGCTTTATATGATAATCCTCCAAAGCACAGAGGGAAGATATACCAACTCTTATCACAATAGACAATACAATATGGTTTAAATTGCTTCTAATGTGTTTGAGGTAATCTGAGGACATTTTCCCTTTCTCTTTCTTTAGCGAATATTTATTAACATTAGCATATGGTAAGCACTACACTAAGGAAAAGTACAAACAGAATAAGCCCTGAGAAATTTACAAATCAGTGAGCCAGAAAGGAGAGACTTCTTTAATTATAATAGAACAAGTTAAGTATAATAAGGTCTGTGTAGAGACGGGCCTGAAGAAGCAAACACAAACAAACATGTCCTTGTGTAGGGACAGATTCACAGGAAAGGTAAATGTCAACGTGTGAAGAGGTGTTCACTAGACAGGACAAATAAAGAGGGGTCAGGTTCATCAAGGCAAAAGGAACAACATATGCCAATACAAGGAGGCGTAAGATAGCATCAAGGAACAGTTAGTAATACAGCACCCATTTCCATCTACTCGTCACCCATCCTCATACAGATGCTGGGTATTGTACCAGGTCTGATGATTCCAAAGTGAAGAAAGAACACCTGACCATCAAAAGGGTTTTAGTTTAGCTGAAAAGGTGGTAGCATTGTGGCAGGTATCCTAGTGGCGGATGACAGGCATTGGAGAGGAAGCTCTTGACTCCAATGAGATCAGAGGGCAGGTTTTCAGAAGGTGTGTTACAAGTCTGGAGTAGTGAATTAAAAGTATATGTGCAGTAAGAACTGAATGACATTCTAGGAAAGCCATTCTTAGTCCTTTGCCCTTACCTTTAGGCAACCTCTATTTCTATAAATGCAATGATATAGTTCTCGTTCTAAAAGTCATTGAAAACATCTGATTTCAGTCAATTTGACTATTCTGGAAAGGAAGGATGTAGGGTCACCTAGTTGTGGTTTTAATTGGTGTTTTCTTGAGGTGTTATTCTCTGGTGAAGGGTCTGCTTGTGCTCCCTTCTTCATGTACAACATATTCTAACCCTCTGCTTCTCCACCCTGGATACATATTGAAGAATCTTCACTTCATCCCCCAAACTATAATTTAACCATTATTGCTTGTGGATCCTCTCACTGATGTTTGTGTTGAAAAAAAGCACCTTGGTGATACTATGTACACCCAAGTTAGGCATTAAAATCATCTGGAATGTGTGCAAAGACAGATTGCTGCAGTCTACGCAGAATTACTAAAGCAGTGAGGCTCCTCTAGAGCTTGAGAACGTGCTTTTCAAAGAAGTTTTATGTAAGAGGAAGCTTGCTGGTCTGGGGCCATCCTCTGAATCCCATTGTTTTTGCCAGACTAAATGAGCCGCTGCGAAATACACTTCCTATATTCTTTTTAGCCTTTCTTTTACATATATTCTATTATTTCTGTATGAAATCCATCTAATGCTTTTGTTCTTGCATAGCTTTTTTATTCTTCAAAAATCCCCAAATATCTTGATCATTGTGTTCAGACACACTTGCCGTGTCATTCCCATAACTTATTGCATGATCTATGTGTTAATGGCTTCTTAGGTAGGGTTGCAGCAAATGCAAATAAACAGGTCCTTATGTAGGAAAGATTCACAGAAGAGATTCACAGATTCTCCCATTTTCTATGTAGTAATAAGTCCAGAAAACTGGAAACCCCTATGTCTTCCTTATTCCTTGAAACTTTAGCAGCTATCTTACTTTGCATATTAATGTGTTGGTACTATTTCATGAAGGTAGGTTTTTGTTATTGTTTTAATTAATAAGTGAATGGATGGCTTAAGAAAAATGTGACATATTAGGGTTCTCAGGTTATTTATAAACACAATTTACTGTTATAACAATTTTTTGAACAGATCTCCTGAACCAGAGAACAAATCTACAGCAAAAAATAAAAATAAAAGCCATATATCATTTTTAGTTCTGATTAGTGTTACCCGAAAAAATCTACAAAAAAGGACTTACATATATAGTCTTCATTTAAATAAACCAGAAACTATAAAATGAAATAAAATAATGAGATGAAATCAAAGGGTGATTCTTTCAGAATATTACACTTATTTCTTGAAGGCTTTCTTATCAAATATGTGCTTTTTAAACAAATTTAAATACTTCAGTGTTGGTTGTTTAAAAACTAAAGTTTGCAGACCAAAAATTAGATAAATAGAGGGGCTACAAGGATAGCNAATATTTTGGCCCTAGCCCTTCAAGTCCTTCAGGGAGGACTCAGGACATAAGAGAACCTGTGCTGTGACATCCTGTAATTCAGTGATGTTCCAAATTTTCTGATCAAAGAGATTATGGGACAACAGAGGAAAGGGATTGATGATGTAGAGTGTGCCTAAGGAGAGTCACCTAGAGAGAAAAAAATCCTCTCAGGCTTTCACAGAAAGCAAATTGGTCAATCAATGGCCATGATTCATCCAGATGGCTGATACTGACAAAATATCTACAAAGTGCTGCACAAGGTTTCAGGGTAAATCCTGAGGGGATTTTACTGACTTTGTCAGATACAAAAGTTACATTTTTAGTTATATAGATCTTGCTTTAACTTGGTCTTAACTATCCAGCAGAAAAGTGTAACCACAAGGTATAAAAGTAAAGCCATATTAATATGCTGAGTTGTAAAAGGCTCAAGTCAACAACTTCTAACATTTATCATTTCTGCTGATAACCCACTACTATTATGGACTATTGGACTATATTGGGTTATTTTGCTGAATTCAAGTACCCACAATCTTTAGACTGGCTTCAAGTATATAAAGGTCCTTTAAAGACTTCTCCAAATACAGCTTATCTACCTGCAGTAGAACACCCATCTCTGACAAAACAAAACAAGAAGAGGGAAATAAATAAAGGACCATTTGTAGTGAAAAAAGTATATGTATATCATATAGGATAGATATATAGCTACTTTTTCTTAGTTCAATGAGAAGAAAGATTTATACTAATATTGTTTAGAGAAGATATTATGTCTATATCTTGTCCTTTGAATAACAACTATGAAGACAACAATATGCATTGTATTAATTATTGTAACTGTCATATTAACCTATTTTGAAGCTGTTTCATTGCTATTTTAATATTTTTCTCATTAAAATGAATAAAAGATAAATATTCCAGTGTCTTTAAAGCTACAAAGTTCCATATAAAGATTACATTGCCAGAAATATAATGTTTTAATGAAAAAAATTTCATTTACATAACGGGATGATTATGACTGCTATGGCTTTAATGTGGTCTCTGAATGAATTTTATGTGTTGGTTGCTTAATACCTAGATACATATGACAATGGGATCTGGAAGTGGGAATCAGCTTGGGAGGTGATGAGACAAGAACCTGAGAATGGGACCCATGATGGCATCTTGCGTTTCTGTGAAACCAGCAAGCTTGCAGTCTTACCATATGATGCCTTCTACCATACTACAATGCAGGAAGAAGGCCTCACCAGCTGGTGAACAGATGCTGGCTTCATTCCCTTGGACTTCCCAGTCTCTAGAACTGCATGTCAAACAAATCTTTCCATTTATAAATTTCCCAGCCTGGAATTTTGTTACGGCCACAGAAACCAGATGAAGACAGTAATAGTCACAATCCATCTGGTGTGTGTTTTCTGGGGCGATGCATCTTTTGTGCCATGATAAGGGCAACCCTGTTTTCAGAAAGCAATGTCCTCTCACAAAAGCCATCAGCAAAGACTGCAATAAGGATGCATCTTCAAGAAAGAAGCAGGAAGACAGATAGAAGAAGCACTTACTTTTATATGTTCCTAAGTATAGCTGAGACACTTCTTGGAACCTCAGAAATAACCAGGAGTGTCTGAGGATATAGCAAGGCACTTTATACAGAGGCTGATACTTTTTCTTTCTTTTTTTTTTTTACTTTCTTTGTGCAACTAGTTTCATTAAGTGTAGATCATGCATTATATCATTTAATTTGTAACAAGGATCCTATGAAGGGGTTTGATATGAAATTTAGTAGTGGAACACTGTGGGAGATCTTAGACTCATCCCTCTCACTGAAGGAAAAAAACCGTGAAGTAGCTATTATATTCAATTTCATAGCTGATAGAACCAGGGCTAAAAGAAGTTGAATGATATATTCAAGGCCAGTAATATAGGAAGTTAGTCAAATTTGAA
>NDGN011445202.1:0-24871 GCA_002564285.1 Tympanoctomys barrerae
GTCCCGTAGGTCAGGGCTCCCGCGCTCCTGCCTGAGAGCTGCCCTTCCTGACACCCTGCAGTGACCTTCTCCTGTTCCCATCTTGTTGTCGTCTTTGTTTCCAGCACCCACTTATCAGAGTTTGTAGGAATCGTACTTCCAGATCGGAGCGCTTGTTAATTGTCCCTTCCCCTGCGGCAGGCTTTCATCTGAGTGAGAGCAGCGTGATTATGTCTCTTGCTCACAGCGAATGTGCCTGCCTGTCGGTGTGTGGCAGGCGTGCTGTGACGCAAAGAACCCAAGCGAACTCTGGCCATTTCCAGGAAGTGGCCTAAGACACCAGAAGCATGTGGACTTGAATAAGTTTCTGTCTATTTTTTTTCCCTCTGATTTTCAGAGATAACTTTAAAAATAATTTTGTGAAAATTATGCTACCTTCCTGTAACATAGAAGGGGCCCATAAACCGCTAACTGTGACTCCTGGACTTCTCCCAGATGCAAGAAGCCTCCTGGTGCAGTGGCCTTGATTTCTTTCTGTGGTCTTTCTCTGTCCTTAGGGCTTGCACTTCGCTGTATCCTCATGAGACAAATGTGCAGAGGTTCTTGGGCCTCTGAGCCCACGGAATCCCTGCAGCCCCAGTGGTTTATGGGCCCTCTTTCTCCTTCATCTCGCTGCAGGGTTGTGAGCTGCCAGAGGACAAGAGCTGGCTCACTGTAGTGATCTCGCAACAGCTGGTTGAGTGCTTTGCATATGCTAAGTAACTAATGGTTGGCTTGAGGTAAATAACACTTGAATAAGTCCCTGTGTTCTTCTGCTGCTTCAGGGACCTAAAACTCGACAACGTGATGCTGGACTCGGAGGGTCACATCAAGATCGCTGACTTTGGCATGTGTAAGGAGAACATCTGGGATGGGGTGACGACCAAGACATTCTGTGGCACTCCAGACTACATTGCCCCTGAGGTGAGAGCGGGTGGGGCGGGGGCCTCACACGCATCCCGCCTCAAGCCCAGTCTCCCCTACTCTCCAGATGGCGGGCGGGGCGGGGCAGGGCGTGAGCCAGGTTCAGGTGGGCCTGGTCCTGTACTCTGCACCACTCCTTTGCGGTCGCACATGCAAACTAGCTTAGCAGGCATCCAGAAGCTCAGGCCTAAAATACATCAAGATTGGCAAGCAAATTTAAATAAAACTCAAAAGAACCATCCAACACACATCAGTACAATTCTTCATCAAGCTGCTGTGGCTTGTGGCCATATGATATCTTGTAGTTATGACACTGAAATGTTTGTTGAGAGAGAGACAGAACAGATTCTCTGGGCTGACATATGACACAGGGGCTGTGTACGGGGTGTGTGGTGGTTGTGATAAGCTCTGGGAGATCCCAGATTTTTCTGCCTGTGCTAGAGACACAAATGAAAGATTAAGATCTATTTGTAGCTTCTTGCTGCTCTTCCCAGAGGAGGTGGCCAGAGAATGGCTTTTCTCCCCAGAGTGACAGGACAGTGTCGGTGCCTGGCAGTCCTTTTCCTTTTTCATCTGAATTGATGCCTGGAAAAGTGACATGCTGTGATCTGTAGCTGGAGTTTTGTAAGGAAAAGAGCTGGGACCTGGCACAGAATCCTGGAGGAAGACATTCAGCTGCTTGCCGGTTGCCGTGGACTGTGGCTGGTAACAGTGGTGACAAGACTCGCTGCTGAAGTAACTTGCATAAAGTTTAAAACCTGTGTTTTCTTGTCCCAAAACTGTTCCTTTCCCAGGAGCTTAGCATGTGTGCGAACATGTGCGTGCACACACACACAGAGACACACACACAGGCACACACACCACATGTAGGCACAAGATGTACTGGCGCGTAAGTGTGGAAGGATAGGTGCTCAAAGCCCTCCCTTCATCCCAACCTCACTATTTATGTATTTATTTTAAAGAGAGTAAAAATAGTGAAAAAATTAGAAATGATACAGAATTCCACTCAACAATATGGTAGAAATTCGACAGTAGTTCCTATATTGCATATTATTGTTTTCATGTTAGTTATTCAGATTACCAGCATAAGCATGCAAAATTGGTCCAAAAAAATTAAAAAGAAGAAACAAAATTAAGCACAAACTGTTCCTTTGACTAAATCAGTAGAAATCAGCAGTACAGTCAGCAGATATCCAAGCTATCATATATATATATATACATATATACATACATACATATTCTTTCTTTTGTCCCACTAATTAGGAAATATTTTAGCTGACTATCCCTCAGACAAAGGACTTTAATCTAAAACAGATAAAGAATTTGAAAAAAATCAGTCTGCCAAAATTCAAAGACCCAATCACAAAATGGGCATCTGAGGTGATTATACACTTCCCAGATGAAGAAATGCCAAGGGCAAATAAATACATTAAAAAGTGTTCAATAGCATTGGTCGTTCAAGAAATAGAAATTAAAACCAACATTACTTTTTAATAATGAAAACTAGGAACCAGCTTCAAAGCCTGCCAGCTGGCTAACGTGGGCTGTGTTCGCATCCGAAACTCCTATGAACCCCCTCGAGGGACCCGAGCACCCCGCTGCGTGTTCATGTACAGCAGCACCCCGCCCCCAGGTGCTGCAAGGGCAGTACACGTGACGTAGCTACAGAGGGGAAAGCTGCCCCGGCGGGTGTGAGGCCCACTCCTGCAGCCCCAGTTGCTCCGGAGGCGGAGGGAGCAGGAATCCAAGGCCGGGCCACTTAGCAAGCTTTGTCTGAAAACTTCTTTAACAGGGCTGGAGATACAGCTCAGGCGCAGGACACTCGCCGACGGGGGCGGGGGGAGGGCCTGGGTTCGTTCCCCAGCATGTCACCGAAAGAAAAGGAAAAGGATCCGGGCATCTGTTCAGGAGCATGCGTTAGATACGTACGTAACAGTGCGTCCCCGAAACGCACTGTGAAGAAAATGATAAACGCAGCATGGTGCCGTTTGCGGGCAGCGACAGTAATGTATAGAACACGGCCCTGTGTCTTCAGTGAGAATGTGTGCGCGTGCAAGAGCCCAGAAAACCTAGAGGGTCGCTGAGAGACTGCGCATTGTGGCACCCCAGGAGAAGCGCAGTCCAGAGAAACTGCACCCATCTGTACGCTGCGTGCATTTTCCACAAGGTTTGCCTTTGTGTACTTTTTAACATTTATTTAGTACAGGGTCTCACTATGTAGATCACACTCAGTGATCCTCCTGTTTTCAGCCTCCCAAGCTCTGAGATTAAGGGGCGTGCCAGCACGCCCAGTCTCAATCGCTGTCTCAGCGTGCCCCGGGGGCGGGGCGGCGCAGCACACCAGGGGCTGAGTCCTGCTGCTGCACTGTGCCTAAGCAGGCGCTTTAGTTCTCTGGAGCTATCCGGCTGGCCCAGCCTTTGTGTATTTCTTGAATAATTACATGGTAATATCTTCTTTAAAACTTGATTATGTTTTCAGACCCAGTAGAATTTTCTCTGTGTGTTCTCCTTGGGTGTTGTCATCTGGTTAATTAGTTGAGACATCAGATACTGGTGCAGTCCAGTTCCTGGATGTGCCATGTTTCTGATAACCTTTGGCGCCCAGCTGCAGCTGCACCTCACAGCCCTGGGGAGAGCTTTCGGGTGTGGCCTGGGTGGGCACCGCCTGCGACCCTCTCCTGAGGGCGCCACACCTGGGCCAGGCACGGCGCTTGGCATGCATTCCCAGGGAGTCGCCATGCCCGGGTTGCCTCCCCTCCCAGCCCAGCGTTGGGAAGAACGTCCGCAGGTAGCGCTTTGCCCTTGCCGTAGCACAGCACTCCAGCGCCTCCAGCACCTCCGTGCTGCTGCTGTCCTTTGTAGGAGTTAGCCTGTTGGATTGTCGTGGGGCGCGAAGTGCCTGAAACGTGCAGAAACAGTTTCCGTGAGAAGCGCGGGCACTGCAGGCTTCCCAGCCTTGCATGCGCTTCTCCTCGGAGTGCTCTTCATGTATTTGTTTATTTACTGGTTTATTTTTAATTGGCAAAGAAGAATTATATATATCCTTGTCATATACGAAGTATTTTTGAAATATGGGAAGCAGTTCTATATTGAGCACAGAGGTGCATTCCTGTGACCCCAGCAGCAGTCGGGGAGGCTGAGGTAGGAGGAACCCAAGTTCAAGTCTTACCTGGACCATGTCTCAAAAACTAAAAAGGGTTGCAAAGTAGCTCGAGGCAAATCGAGCTCAGACCTCAGTGTTGCAAAATTGAAAAAGAATGCAACGCCTCGTTATAATCTATAGTCACCATAGTGTACTTCAGATTTGGGGGCTATCGGCTCCTGTCCAGCTGAAGCTCTGCGCCCTTCCCTCAGCATCTCTGGATTTCTGCTTTCAGAGTAGAGGCAGAGGAGGGACATGGATAGCCACTCATTTTGTAGCCAGGTTGTTCCAGTATCGGTGTTAAGACAAATAAGCCGTGACTGAATTAGAGAATGTTCTAATAAATGCCAGCGTGGTGAGCACATGATACGTGTGAGGCCCGTGGGGTACCGTCCCTCCCCCACAGAGGCCCCTGGCACAGAACTGGGGTGAATTTCACTTTATAGAAGAGATCAGAAGTAGCTGCACAGCTCCCCTCCAGGTCACGTGCTCGGTGAATAAAATCAGGATTCAGAGTTAGACAGTTCAGCCCACAAACCTCAGCCCCGACTTTACTGCGTCTTGTCTGCACCTCCTCAACACAGATGTTTCGACCCCCATCTGTGCCAAGAGGCGGACAGACGTGTGTGCCTGGAGACGTCCCGTCGCATCCCTACTGTGCTCTCTCCAGTCCGCTGCGCCCACCCCTAGGAAGACACCGGACAGAGGTCCATGGGTGTGATTACAAGGACACGTACTTAGCATCAGAACAAACCTAATCACCAAATAAAGACGCTTGATTTTGGTACTATGCAAAAGCCGGTTTTGTCAGTGTTCAAATGTTAATGAGGAAGCTCGCGTGAACTGCACAGTTGGTGAAAGGCCCCCTTCCTGGAGCGCTTACACTGATGTGAACCACACACGCGTGCCGTTTAATATATATTCATAGAGAAGAGTCTAGAAGGAGGTAAACCAAATAGTAGGCAGAATTTTCTCTTGACAAAGGATTATGTGTGATTTTTATTTTATTCTCTTAGCTTATCTGTGTTTTCTAAACAAATAGCAAAATAGCGACAAATGTTATTGCTCTTGAAGTATTTTATTTAAGAAATAAATTGTTTTTATTTTTAGTTATGGTTTTAAGAAAACCACATGGCATCTTAACCATTTCTAAATATTTAGTTTAGTAGTATAATGTAGATTCACATTATCACATAAATGTAATTTGTACAACAAAACAGAAATAGCTTTTCTTTCAAACGCCATACCTAGGGCTGGAGAGATAGCCCAGCAGCCTAAGTGCCTGCCTAGGCAAGCACAGGAGCTGGGTTCAATACCCGGCAGCACATGCTGCACCAGCCCTGTCCCCTGGGCATGCTGAGCTGGCCACCGAGATCGGACATGGTGGCGCACGCCTGTAATCCCAGCGCTCAGGAGGCTGAAAACATGAGGATCACTGTGAGTTTGAGCTGTTTAGTGAGACCCTATATGAAATACATTAAATAGATAAACATATATACGCTGTACCTATAGGTTTTGAAATATCACGCACACATACAGACAGACAAGCACACACACACACCGTGCCATACTCAGGCCTCAGAGACAACCTGGCGGGCACCGCGTGTGCCTGGGTGCAGATTCACCTGTCAAGCCTGCTCGTCTCTTCCCAAGTGGCTAAAATGAAAGCGTGGCCTTCCCATCCCTTCCTTGGGACGCCAGCCTGCTCCGGACTGTGTGTGACAGCCCTGCGGCTTGCATTGGGAAGGGGGCGTGCCAGGGAGGCGCTCTCCGCACCCACCCTGCTGCACCGGCGGAGGGTGTCTCCTGGGACGAGAGGTGTGGGTTCGGTCGCCTTCCTGACTGATGCTTTCTGTTCTGCAGATAATTGCTTACCAGCCCTATGGGAAGTCCGTGGACTGGTGGGCATTCGGAGTCCTGCTGTATGAAATGCTGGCTGGGCAGGTAATTCAGGTTCAAGTGATCTGTAAGAGGAGTTCCCCTGCACTCCAGCCTGCGCGGCTTCTTTAGAAGCATCTGGAAACCTGGTAACGGCTTGGTGAAATCTGAGCTCCTGTGTCTTTCCTGGGCGTGGGGTTATCCAGCTTTGCTGGACAGGCTTTTCTCTCCTTGCAAGCCCTGGAGTGTGCCCTCCCTTTGGGCTAGGGGGGATCCCGCAAGGTGGAGACAGTGGGGGAGGGCAGAGGCAGGGACCCTGCCCCCACCCTGCGCTCTGTCCCACAGGCCCCATTCGAGGGAGAAGACGAGGACGAGCTGTTCCAGTCCATCATGGAGCACAACGTGGCTTATCCCAAGTCCATGTCCAAGGAAGCTGTGGCCATCTGCAAAGGCGTAAGTGAGCCCAGGACTGCGCATGCGCAGCGCATGGGCCGTGCCCCACTCGGGGCGGAGGCAGAGCTGCTGCGTCCCCCAGGAAAGAGCACAAGAGCACTGCCGGGCGCTCGGCCCAGGGCGGGAAAGGGAACGCTTAAGGACCCAGGCAGGAAGCGCTGGAGCTTGCGAGAGGGCCGGCCTCCACAGTGCCCCGCAGCGTGTGTGTCTTGCTAACGCTACGTCTGTGTAATCGTTGCTGTAAGCAAATCAGGCAGGGTTGACTTAAAGGTGTTCTCTAATAAGCCGACCCACAGTCCTTGTCCCCGAGCCCTTACCCCTTCCTGCAATGCCAGTCTGCACGTAAAGCCTGCATAGTCATGTGCGTGTTGCACATGCACGTTGCATTTGTGAAGAGACCAAGACACAAGTCTCCGGGTACAAATTTTGTGTCCTGTATCTTGTGTTGGACCTGGTCGTGCTCGCGGTGACCTGCGTGAGGCCCTCGAGGCCTGCGCTCCTCGCTCTGCGCCATGAGATGACCTGAAGGGCTTGACAGAACGCAGAGACCTTGGCCTCGCCCCAGAGACTGAGACTGAGTCTGAGTGTTGCAGTATCTTGAGAAAGTCCCCATGTGGCTTGAAGCCACCACTTTAAATGCGTTGTCGGAGTAATCTTTCAACTAATGGAGGCGTGAGAGCAACTTCATGAGGTTCTCAGCAAACTCGGGCCAAGGAGGCCGCCTTTCAGGAGGCCTGCTCTGCCGCCAGCCAGAGCGCCCACACGCTTCCAAGGTTAGAAGGGAGTCGGCTGCTCCTTGACGCGGCTCCAGGCCCGGCGGATCTCCCACATCCTTCCCGCATGCTCTTCTCATCCAGGCCACCTGCCTTAGGAGCTGGCTTTAGTGACAGCAGGGACGGCCAGGCCATCGAGGCCAGGGCTTAGCCCAGATGGGCGTAGCTGTGCCAGCCTGCAGCCAGAAGCATGCCCTTGTCCCGCGGCCTGAGTGCCCGCTCCCGAGAGTCACCGAGCTCTGTGCACGGGTTAAGGGCGGACATCCTGGGGCGGCAGGTGTGCGGCAGCCTCAGATGCCAACATCTCCAAGCGATTGGTCTAGAATACGCTGGGGGTGAGAGGCAGGGAGAGGAGAACTGAGGAACGGAGGAGAGACCCGGGGTTTATTAGAGCGCAGAGGCTCCCTGTGGATGGAAGAGGACGCAGGCGAAGGCCGGGGCACACCCTCTAGATGTGCCCCTGGGAAGTGGCGGAAAGAGGCCATGCACTGAGGTTTTGGTTTGTGTAATAATTCCCCACATGTAAAGGTTAGGAGGTTTCCCACAGACATGCAGCTGTCTAGCCTCTCTTGGAAAATCGGATCTTGGCGCATTGGTCTGTCACTTCTGCAAAGCGTCAGTCAGCTGAGTTGGAACCTCCCGACTCCTTGATGGGGGCCACACCCTCTCCCATTAGCAAAAACCCCATCTGGCCCAGTCCCATCTGGGTGCAGACCCGGTCCAGGCATTAGCAGCCGGGTCATCATGGGGAAGCTGTTGGGCCCGAGTTGCAGGTGATAGCATCCCATGTGAGGTTCCGGGCCAGCGACTGCTTACCAGCCACCTAGCCCAGAGCGTGGCCTGGTGCTCGGAGCTTGAAGGCCATCACTTCTGTGTTCCACACCTTGTTCCTCTTAGCGTTCAAGTTTGCATTCCCTGTGATAGGAATTTTTAAAGTGGGGGGATTTTGAAGATGAGACCCTTTTCGAATGTCAGCCACCGCACTGCCTAGGTGCATGGCCCTGAGCAAAGTCTGCCACGTCTCTAGCTTCTGTTTCTTAATCTCTGAAAAATGGAATAAAACTAGTCATTGAACAGAATGCCAAAGAGCTTTGAATGCAGTAACGTAAGTGGAAGCTTCCCGCGTGGTGCCGGCACACAGTAGGTGCTCAATACATGCTCAGGGCTGCGCCTTGGCCTGCCCAAGCCTGCCCTGCCCGGACAGCTGGGGGCTCTAAGTGGGTCACGGAGGAGAGAGAATTTTCCAGGTCAGCTGCATTCAGCTTCAGCTCCAATTAGCAGTTTCCCTGCTAGAGCAGTTTTCTATTAATTCAGGCCCCGTAACCTTCAGGATGGGCTGGGGTGACTTGCTTGGGTTGGGCTGGGGATCTCTATGTTGGGCGGGCTGTCGAGTGTGGCTCTCTCTGCAAGGCTCCGGTTCCAAAGGAGAGGTGACGCCTGAGCAGGCAGACACCCACTCTGTCCTGAGCAGCAGCCTCAGGGCGTGCACCTGCGAGGCGAGCTGTGACTCAGAGAATCGGAGCCGCAATTCAGTCCAGCTGCCCGCATGGCGTCAGACGCGTCGGCAGGGTGTGGGCACTGGGCAGAGACTCAGAATAGTGCTGGGCTGTGGTAGCATCTCCTGCTCACATAGACTTTGAGCTAGGCTTTGGAGAACAGACACGCTCTCGAGGAGCCGGTTCTTTAGATGTCATCTCATTAAAGGCCCTATTTTCTGCCATCAAACCTGACGAAACTTCGCTCCAGCTGCCGCGTCCACTTGGAGCAAGCTTAAAGCTGACAGAAGTCGGGAGGGCTGCAGGTTGGGTTAAAAATGAGCAGAGGCTGATGTGCTAGGAGCTGCTGGAATTCCAGTCAGGCAGATCTGCTCAAAACCCAGGGCTATGCCTTGGCCGTATGACCTTAGGCAAGCATCTTTGTTCTCTGGACCCAGCTTCTGTAGGTGTTGGGAGCATCGCTTGGGAAGCCTCGCAGTGTTGTGGGAATGACCAGTACTTGAATAATGGCTGCAAAGCCTTCTGCCCGGAAGTTGGACCCACGCAACATATGCAACACCGAGACACCGTTGCTGATATTTTATTTTCAGTCCTGCCCTCCATCATTTAGTTCTGACCAGGCCAGACCACAAGTGTCCCCGGGAAGCCATAGGAAATAGAAACTCTTCCGTTTCTTTTAAACACCCATATTTTAGAGCTAGGCAGAGAGGGCTCCAGCTCTTCACTGGCTCTGTGAGTCTTCGTGGTTGCTTAACCTCTCTGGGTGTCGATTGCCTTGTCATTTCACGGGGATAAAATAGCCCCACCTCCTGGGGCGATCATAACAATCAGCAAGATCATGCCTGTAATAAAGAAGTGGCTGAGAACATTAAGGCCATGATTATTCCCCCCCGCATGTTTGGAAATTATATGTGTGCAAATGTGAATGTCAATTATTCTGTAAGTAGGGCGCAGCCTAGCTGAAAGCCCCACAGTGCAGGTGTGCATCTCTGAGGTCACTACTTTCCGTCAGCGGCCAGTCCTGGGAATATCTCGGCTACTCCAGGAAGCCTCTTGGGCTTGGGGGTCCCAGTTGCTTTTGTTTTCTTTTGATGCTTTTTTGTTAGGATTTTTTTTTAAAAAAAACCACCAACTCCTCCATCTCGACTCTGCACTTGCCGAAGTCTTGAGATCAGAGATATTTTCCTGCTGCTCTGGGTTCATTTATAAGAGGAAGCCTGTCTGGCTTCCTCTCAGAGCATCTATTCATCTTGTTATTTAGCACTGGCTCAGAGACCCAGAGATGGAGAGTTTTGATAATTAAGTAATTTAAGCAGAACACCAAAGAAACCTCAGCGGAGTTTAGTATAATGTGTGATACCAGGAAATGAACTGAGCCAGGTTCTGACTATTTAATAAGCTTTCAGAAAGTAATTACTTGAAACTTGGGTCCATTTGACTAATATTTTTTCTTCTGTTTTGTCATTTTCACAAGTGCTTTACTGAGCAATGCAAATAGTATGAACGCATCCTTTGCTTTGGTCAAGTGTCAGGTTTTTTTTTTTTTTTTTTTTTTATGGTGGGAGCAGGGAATTTGGAGATTTTGAAACCGTTCTTATTAGATACACTAGAAACTGCATAAAACTCCTCTTTGAACCGAAGTGGATTTTCTGACATTTCTAGCTTGAAGTTCAGAGCCACCTTCAGGCTGTGGTTTTATTATAACCACCAGGGCTCGCATCCCAGGGCAAGTAGCGTGGCGTGAGACGCCCTCTCCGCCTTCCTGAAGACCCAGCTAGGGAACTTTTTCCTGAGGTGAAAAGCTAAAAAGCACAATCAGCTGCAATTCCTCCTTGCTGTTTCTTTCTTAAGCTGCTGGAATAATCATCTCTGAGGGTCTCACATTCCCGCCTCTGAAATTCATTAACTGTACTGTCTCTCTTTCTCCTAAAGCTGATGACCAAACACCCAGGCAAACGTCTGGGCTGTGGGCCTGAAGGCGAGCGTGACATCAAAGAGCACGCGTTTTTCCGGTATATCGATTGGGAGAAACTTGAACGCAAGGAGATCCAGCCTCCATATAAACCCAAAGCTGTAAGTAAACGGTGCTGTGTGGCTGCCGGGCCCCCCACACAGCACGCTTTCTCCTGTCCGCTGGGCTCCGAATGCTCTCCGACCTATTTACGCTTACGTAGGCATCCACAGTTATGCGCTAGACTTGCGGGGTGCCCCCGGGGACATTGGCACTCAGAGCCCGGCCCCTGTCATGGGGGGAAGAGAGTTGCTGTTGCATTTTTGTGGTAGCCGTTCAGTCATGGTGCACTGTCCCAGCGGACAGCTTTGGGAGGGTCCTTGGAGAGCAGAGCGCAGGCCCACCGTGGGGCTGCGAGGAGGGTCTGGTTCTGCCTTCCTTCCCTTGGTTCAGCTGTGTCGTTTTCTCTTCATACTGACATTGAAAAGGTCATGTTGTTTATCCCAACAGTATTTAAATTTAATTCTGAAACATGACACTACTACATCTGCATCAGAAAATGAGAGCAATCCGCCCAGCAGCTTCTACCCAAGGAGAAGAAGCTGGCATGGCCCCGAGCCACAGCCCCGCTGGGAGCTCGGGCTGCAGACGTGGCTCCGCCATCACGCGTACAATTCGGGACAAAACGCCCCACTTTCCCCCATAGTTTTGCACCCACAGGAGAGTTTTCTGTCTTCAAAGGCCCAGCAGGGAGGACTAGTCAATGTCAGGGAGGAGTTGGCGCCTGAATTAATCCAAGCTGCGATTCCAGCTAGGGGGGACTTTTCTTTGTTAAATTAAGTAGGGCACAGACCTGGTGACTTTATTACGGGTTGTACAACCACCTACTAAGGCTGAAAAGTGAACCTAATCATTGTCACTGAAACCTGAAGTTGTGAGGCCTTGGTGTCGGGATGAAGACGGCGATGCTGCTAGTTGTGTTGATTTCATAAGCACTTACTGCGTGGTAGGCACCGGGGTTAGCACTTCACGGGCAGCAGCTAATTAAGTCCTCCTATGAGCCCAACAAGACAGGTGCTGTTTGGAAGAGGGGACAGGGGCTAGAAAGGTGAAGTGCTGTGCCCAGGTCATCCGGCCCAGGGGAGATGATGGGTGGATCCAGAGCTGGACAATCTGTCCCGTCTGGCTGGAGGCTTACAGGAAAGCCCAGGCCAAAGGGAGCAGAGCTCACGAATGTCATAAGTGGGCCGCAGTCTCCCCAGTGCTGCCCCTGCCCTCGTTGCAGATGGTGAGGCCACAGCTCTGCCAGTGCTGGGTGAATTCTGGGCATCTCTTGGCATTGGGAAGCCAGGGCCTCCCCAGGGCTGCCACCGAGCTGGCTCTGTAGAGCAGGTGTTCGACCTGCGCAGGTGCCGGCTCACCTCTGGCTCCTGCTCTGCACAGGGTGTGTCCTGCCCCTCCCTCCTACCACTGCGTCCCTCCTGATCTCAGGGGCCTGTGAGTCTGCGGTCATCGACATTCAGACTCAGACACAGGGCTGGGCACGGCCTTGCTAGCCCTGCCCGCGGTACCTAAAGTGGTCAGCCTGTCAGTTACCACAAGCTGGTGGAGTTGGCCGAGTCAGGTCTCCGCTCCAGCCCATTGTGTCACAGCGGGCACCACGGCAGAAGGGTTCCGGATGTGCCCGGTGGATGGCAGGATGGCTGGCTGTTGTTGCTGGTGGTAGTGTCGTGGAGTAGTTTCAGCTGCGGGGTCTTTCAGGGGTGCGAGTATGGCTCATCGGGCCCGAGCGGTGCGGCCTTGAGAGGATGTCCGTGCACACAGTTGGAGTCGGGGAGGGCTCTGCATAGCTGGGCAATACCGCCACCTGGAAGAGAAGGTGACTCTTCAGGACGTTAGCAGCTGGGACGAGGGCCGCACACCCCACTTGGTTCTTGCATGGCTATTATAAGCTGTCAGAACATGGATCTCCTCCTTTCCTTTCTTGGCCAGTGAAGAGATGCAGGCGCTTGAGTCCCACCAGCCCCAAGCCTCTGGAGCTCACTCTGGACTTGTAGGTCAGTGGTCTTCGGAGTGTGCTCCCTGGGCCAGCGATGGCAATGCAATGTGAAATTCACACGGGAAGTGCATCTCTAGGGCCCTGCTGCAGAGAGAATAGAGCCAGAAATTCCCTGAGCCAGAAACTGGGGTGGAGCCTCGTACTGTACTGCCCAAGGCCTCGTTTCAGTCTGGGAATGAGAACCAGCTTCTGTTGGCTTCTGGGCTAGGCGCCTACAGGGGCCCAGAGGATTCTGGGAAGGAAGAAAAGGGGCGCATGAGCTGGAAGAGGCAGTGGGCAGGCCAGGAGCTGGCTGGGAAGCTGCGGCTCTGCTGGTGTTCAGCACATGTGAGCCTGGCTCCGCCTTCATGGTTTTGCGAGAAACTTGAAATTAGGTTTTTAGATAAGTTCTCCCTATTCCTTGCTGTGTCAGCAAGAAATGTTTAAAAATTAAACATAACGCAGGGCAAACAGGACACATCCATGACCTATCTGTGGCCTGTGCCCTGCTTGTATCTGAGTGGCAGATGATTCCGGCCAGGGTGACATTTAGCCGGCTCCCATTAGTGCTGGTGATTGACAAGCGGAAGTCTTCTCTGACTGGGCAGCAAGGGTGAGAGCTCCTGCTGGGAGAATGGCTGTGGGAGGCCTGGCTCCTAGAGGTGCTCAGGCAGAGGCGACTCTGGAGGTCGTTGATAATGCAACTGATCTCACTAAGGATCGGCTGCCCTGCATTTGCTGTTACTTCCGAATGACCAGTGTCCTGACTTCCCTCTAATGGGTTTAACATGACTTTCTGGATACTAGCCTGGGCTGCGTACCTACAGATGCCCTGTCGTCCCATTCCAAGAGGAAGCAGACCCGGCCCTTGATGTCTTTGGACTGAATTAAACTTGGAGCTGCCCCTGGACGTCATGGGGGGCTGGTTTCAGGGTCTCTGGCGCACCCACGTGCACAGCTGCTCCGATCCCTTATATACAGCGCAGCCCCTGTGCGTAGCCTGCGCGCCCCTGTGCGCCCTGGGTCGCCCCCCCCCTGCGTAGCCTGCGTGCCCCTGTGCGCCCTGGGTCGTCCCTGAACGTTGAGAGTGCCTTAAGTGCAGGTGCTCTGTGGGCAGCTGTCATACCGTGTGGCTGAGGGGAGCAAGCTCTGTGCAGGTTTGGGGAGACGTAGTTTTTTAGAAATCATTTTGATTTACAGGGGAGGTATCTGTGGATGTGGAACCGGGGAATGCAGAGGGTTGGCCGTGGTGGTAATGGATTAATAATGGGTGCGCCACTCGCCCCCAGGTTCGACCTGCTCGAATGTTTACACTGTTGATTCGGACCCTGGAGCCCACACTCCCACCCAGGGTTAGGTGGCGCCCCTCCCCACCCCTGCTTACTGCCACTTCTGGAAGGCCTGGGCTGGGTGTGTGTGGAGCTCTGTGTGCCTGTGGGACGTTGGGCGGCACGTGTGTCTCTGTCCGTGCACCTGATTCACACATGCTGCTAAGTCAAGAGAAACGGGGCAATAGCAGGGTTGCAGTCCAGTCTCAGCGAAGGGTGCTATCATTGGAGGTTCATTAAAATCACTTTAAACGTGTTTTTTAAAAGTTGTTCCAGTGCCATCTCTACTGTGACAAGGAGCTGTTCGCAGAGCATTGTTTGAAACTACAGAAAGACGTTAGCTATGGTGTACTGTTGTACACCATACACTTAATGTGCATCTGGTTGTGTCTGTCTTTGACTGAAAGGCCCCGATGGCTTTCTGGTGTCCTGGGGCAACATCTGTTACTACTTGGCTTAAGTGGCTTTTGCATCCTCCAGAGTCAACCCCTGTCCTCATATCCAGAATTGCTGGGTGTCCTTGGTTGCCTGCATGTATAGCCTTCTGGCCCTTGCTAGCTTCGCCTGCAGAGAGCGGCCCACCGGGGCCTTTCCTATGGCCCCACCTTCCCCTTTAGTGAGGGGGCCTTGCTCCTGCTTGTTACGGAGGTAGAATGCCCCCCTCAGGGAGGTGCCTCCTAGCTCCTCGGCAGGAAATTATTGTCGTCCAACATCAAACGCGCCCCCTCCCCTGGGACATCTGTCTTTTCAACTAGACTGTAAGACTGTGTGTCTTCTCGGGTGTCAGCTCCCAGTGCTTTGTGGAAGGGTGAGCACATCCTAGATACTAAGAATTTTTATCACATGAATGAATAAATGACTAGTCATAAAACAGATGCTGTAATACATGGGGAGATATTAGTGTGCGGGGCTTTCCCTATGTCCACTAGGGTGTCTGAAATAAATTGGTTGTTGTGTGAGTTACTACCCCATTTATAAAGGGCTATAATTTGCTTGCTGACTTTGCAAAACGTCACAGCATCCTGCGCTTTTGCAGTGTCCTGGGGCCGCATGCTGGCAAGGGACCTGAGGAGGTAGAGTCCAGAGGTGTTGTACGGGGTAAGAGGGCTGCGGATTCCTCCTCTGTCCTTGCAGGCCTGACTGGCACCGCAGCTGCCGTGATGCAGCCTGACGGGGCGTCTTAAACTTGAGCAGGTACACGGGAGCCACTTGGTCACAATATAGGTTTTGATTCATCTGGTCTGGAGTGAGCTTGAGCGTTTGCATTTTTCGTAAGCTCTGCCTGTGATAGGGGCTGCTGGGCGTTCCTTACACTTCTTGTGACAGGGAGCAGGGCATATGCTGCAGGGTGCAGCCAGCTGTGAGCGGAAGGGCGGGTCCTGCAGCTGCAGATGTAGCGCGCGGTAGGCAGATCTAGCACAGCAAGGGGCCGTGGCCCATGGGAGTAAAGGCAGGGCACGGAATGTTCTGGGGAGCACAGCGCGCCATTGTGAATCGAGTGCCACGCAAGGGAGGTGGGCGCTGGTGTGTCAGCGCCTCGAGCACATGGCTCAGCTGAAGGCGGCCAAGAAGCACGTGCTGCGCTCGTTTTCCATGGGGACACTGTCAGGGGCTAAGTCACCTGAAACAGACAGGGAGGGAAAAGCTCCCTTCCCTTACGGAGCTTGTCTTCTGGGGCGCACAGGCAGACGACGAGTACAGAAGCAAGTGGGAGGGGCCACGTGTCAGAGGTGTCAGGCATCGCAGGAGGAGCCGAGCGGGAGTGGAGCTTGGGAGGCCAGAGTGGGGCAAGGGCAGCTTGCACCACGCGGGGGAGGGCTTCCCCGAGAAAGCGAGGCTCTGGCAAACAGGGAGAGGGTGAGGGAGGGGAAGTGGAGATGGGTCGGGGGTCCCAACAGGCGCGACAGCCCTGAGGCAGAAGCTTGCCTGGCAGCTGCGAGGATGCTCAAAATATGGCTGAGCTGGAGGCTCGGGGACAGAGTCAAAGGGCCTGAGACCAGAGAGTCGTGGGAGGACAAGCTGCCGAGTGCTGTGGTGGTGCTGGCGTCACTCCAGCTCTGGACTAGCCTGATGCCGGTCTGATCTGTCTAGGGTCCTGCTGGCTGCTCAGAGAGGGGTCAGGGTAAAGCCAGGGAGGCCAGTAATGACCACCACATGCTTCTTGTGACACCATAGGCCCATGATCCAGGGACTCGCCCGGGTTGGAGGAACTTGAGAGCACCCGGTTGTGCTCGGGTTGGCAGCACCCCCCCACGCCTGGCCCTCTTAGGTCCCAGCCCCTGGCAGGCACTTCACAGCAGGTGACCTCTGCTCCCTCGAGACCTCATCATTGCCAAGTAGGAAGCCCGAAAGCCCAGACTGGTCCTGGCAAGTCAGGTGAGTGCATAGACTGGGCTGTCGGGAAGCTGCTGCACTCTGCAGTGCTGGTCTGCAGGCCCTGGAGCAGAGCACAGCTAGGCCACGGCTTGCATTTCATCCTTGAGGTGTGAGGACGGTGGTGCTGCTGGCTGAGAGCAGGGAGTCCCCTCGCGGCCAGGAGCTCCCATCTGGATTCTGTGGTGCGGTAGTAGACAGAGGGTGTGTTCAGACTGTGGCGTTTTGCATGTTATATTGCAGAATCTGTAGTGCACAGTGCCACAGTGTCATAGCACAGGAAGGGCTAATGTAGTGTGTGTGCATCGAGGGCCTGATGGAGGCTCCGAGGGCATTCATTTATTATCATGAATTGCCTCAATGAAATCCTGTCACCCTCTCTCAGAGGCTCTGGTAGTGTTCTAAGGTGAGCATCTCTGTGTGGGCTTGCTGGGAGAGCAGCCGGGGGCCCGTGTCCGGCTTCCCTGGCGAGGCAGCCCTGGGATCAGCTCTCCCAGCTGAAGTGCAAGAGCCAGGGCGTGGGAAACAAGGGGCACACGCACGTCCTGGTTTGCTGTAAGCCGTGGAGCCGAAGTGCTACGGCGTGTACGGAGATCTGCCCGCTGCTAAGTGCGGCTCTGTCTGGCTCCTAAAATAGGATCAGTCTGATCACTCCGGTTGTCAGTTCTCTCAGAAAAGGAGATGTTCGGACAAGCTCCCTCCGCCGCCTCCTTGAGCTGTCGCATCCACGGCCACCAGACCCCTGCAGACGGGATCAGCTCGCCCCTTCCCTCCTTCCCTGTCTCCCTCCCCCTTCTAGCCTGCGCCCAGCCCACACCTGTGTCACAGGCTGATTCCAGTGATTCCAGTTCCTGTTGCCTATTTTTATCTTTAGTTTACAGAAAGCCTCATAATTTCGAGGCATCTGCACTGCAGGAAGGCCTGGGAATCTTGCATGCCCAAAATATAAAGTCCCTCATTCCCCAGCTGTAGTATCATTTCCCAAACGATGCATAAGTTATCTGATCTCAGACTTGCCCAAATCCTGAGCGTCTCAGTGCTAAACTGCTTCCGAAATGAATTCATACGCTCAGGCCTTGGCTTCTCCGCAACTCCGGCGTCCGCAAGTATTGTTTATGTAGCAGAGGTCAAAAGCTTCAAGTCCTGTTTTAATGAGCTCCAATGCTGTTCATGTGACATTCTCTTCCAAAGCCAATTGCCCTTTATGTGGTGTGAGTAAGTGCCGCTGTGTGTGTCTGAAGGTGTGTGTTTGATGTGCTGACATTTCTGAATTGAAGCCAGAAAGTACAGCCTTTGTGTGTTTGCTATTAAAATTCCAGATTCAAGGCTGAAGAAAGGGATCGAAGTTTTACTCAGTATGATTTATTTAAGCCTTGAACTTAACTCCCTCAAAGTACCAAGTGCTCAAGAGAACAATACCTGTTTGAAAATGGGGATTTAAAATAATTCTCCTAAAACTTGTTCTATTCAAATATATTGGAAAAAATGTTGAGTTCTGGTTCTGGCTCAGGCGCTGCTTTAAGTGTCTCCCAAGAGTCACCTCATTTAATTCTCACTATGACTCTATGATGTCAGTGTCCATGTCGCTGTGTTACAGATGAGAGAATGGATCTTGGGACACTCCTAACCTTGACCATTTGCTCAAGATCTAGCAGGCGGCGGAGCTAGGACTTGAACTCTGGACTAGAGGGAGCCCTTCCCGGTCCTTGTCATGGCCCAGGAAGTTTGTTTGTAATTCCAAGGAAAGTTAGTGGAATTCTAGTGAGTTAATTCCAATCTGCCACTCGCAGTGCAACCCGTGGTGAGAATAAAGGCACTAAGGCATATTTGGGTTTTGGGGAGCCACGTCCAGCCTCGATGACGGCTGTCCAGGGTAAGGCCTTGACGGAGGGCTGAACTGAGATTGATTAATTCATGAAGAAGCGAGTGGCTTGAGGATGAGCGACTGAGAATGGCAGGAAGTAGGTGAGTGCCACAAGCTGGGCTCGGCGGGAGACCCAGGCTGCAGATCACTCTGCAGTACGCAGAGAGAAGGCTATCGGAAAGAATGATCCACATAACACAGCTGAGCTGGCGTCTAGTGTTTTGGGGTGGGTTCTTCAGCTCTCGTGTGTAATCTTTCAAGCCCTGGGATGCCACAGCCTCTATCTGGGGGCTCGATCCCAGGGGACAGCCTGGAGCACTAGCTCTTGGTTGCATCTTGATCCGGCTCACACTAGGGAGCACAGGTGGGGGTCTGGGGAAATACTGCCTGCCATCTTCAGAGACCACCAGCAGCACCTCGGCTGGACCCGTATGTGTCGCTTAAGGCCAGTTGAATTGAGGAAAGGTCCGGCCAGCTCTGTACCTGTCTCCACCAGGCTCAGCCGAGGTGGAGACAGTTGCTCCCCCTTCAGGAGAGTCGCCGCGGTGTCCTGCACACTGGACTCAGCACAGTGCCATATCCTTGGAAAGACTGCTAGAGACGATCGCCTCAGAGCGCAGGGAAGGTGTGTGTTCACAGGAACAGGAGAGAACCATGACAACACCACTACTGGTGCTCATTACATAAGAGGAAGAGGCAGGCTTCTTACAATTCAAATGACTGCAAATTTATTTTAAAACATTGCAACAAACAAGTAGCATCTTCACACCGTTTGCAGTTCACTGGCAGGATTTGAAAGGATGCAAATCTCTCTTGCTGCCTAAGGCTTTGATTCTGAGGCTGGCAAAGACAGCAGGCAGTGACTAGCCATTGGCAGGAAGCAGCCGAGAAGGCTCGGCAAGGAGGAGACGCGTGGAATCCGCAGAGATCTTAATCAGAAACATTAGGCTGCGTTCATACTGATTAACAAGTAGCCTAAGACTGGGCGTGGCGGCACGCAGCTGTAATCCCAGCACTTGAGAGGCTGTAACAGGAGACTCACTACGAGTCCAGTCTATGCAGTGAGACCCTGTAGACCCTGTCCTGAAATTAAAAAACAAATCAAAACAAAAAAAAAAAACAAGTAGCCTAGACTGGAAGGACCTGAAGGCTGGAAGCTGTCCTTTTGTCCGTCTGGCCACACCTCCACCAAGGAGAACCCATTTAAGCTGAAGATCAAAGCAGGCTCCCTGCAGACGGTTGGCATCAGCAGGTCCCTGGGCCAAGTGAAATCCTTGAATCAATCTGGCTTTGAGTTGTCCTCTGGAAGAGAAGCCAGCTGTTCAAAGTGAGATGGTAGTCGAGAAGGTCACATGCTGAGAGGAATTTGAAACTTAGGCTGTGTCTGACAGAAACTACTGAAATATAATAGAAATACTAAAGATTACCCTAGACGTGAAGTTCAGCCTTTTCATTCTATAGATGAGAAAACAGGCCCAGATATTTGTTTAAGTGATTGACGCAGGGAATGTACATAATTAGGATAAGCAAACTGGCCTTCCATTTAATGAAGGCTTTATTAACACTATTTACGAACATAACATTAAAGCAAGTCATGCATGTACTATTAAATCATTTGGTTCTCCCAGACGGTGGAGCTCTATTTTCTGCTTTCATTTCATCTTCAAAGCACACCGTGAGGTATGTGCTGGTTTTACCTCCCATGTGAGGGAGCAGGCTCGGAGAGCCCAGGTGACTTCCTCAGGGCACACAGCAAGGAAGTCCTGGTGCCAGGATGGAGCCCTGTTTCTCCAGCCAGAGCCCACACTTTTAGGCACGATAGTGTTTATTATCATCCCCTGAAAGTCCCAGAGCTCAGCCGTGGAGCTTAAGCTCCCCTTGCTCCACTCTTGAGCTTAAACATTGTCCTTAGAGACAGGCTCTTCCTGGTGGGCAGCCATGAAGCTAAGCTCTCGAGTTCCGCCACCAGTTCTGCCAGGCTGGAAGGATCGCAGCATCCAGGAGGCTGCTGACAGGAGGGTGGGGGAGCTGGGAAGATGAACAGCCGCATCTGGGGAGCCTGCACCACGCAGGCAGGTGCCAGTGACAGACCTGCAGTCCCACAGCTTTGCAGCTGAGCAGAGCAGAGCTGGGCCATGGAGCCCCTCGGAACCCCCGCATGCCGCCCTCCTCGTGCCTGGGCCCTTTGCTTCCCAGGCAGCCACTCTGAAGCCCCTGGGCAGGCCCTGGACACCTTTGCTCAGTTCCTTTTGCCCCAAGGTCCAGTCCCTGGGGCCTCAGTTGGCAGCTCCATCTCTCCTGGCCCTGGGGACACACTGGAGACACTGGGCTGTGGACAGCTGTGGCAGGTGGGCTTCAGCTTCCTGCCCTGCCCCTGGCCTTCTGGACCTGCTTTCTTCCTCTGCACCCCTCCAGCCCTGCTCCGGACCCACCCTTGAGTCTCCCCCATACCTCCGCCTGGTTTAGCTTGTGTCTACAGCTTCTCTGTGTATTAACCGCAAACTGTGGTCGCAAACAGCACTGGGATTCAAGCCACCCTTAAGCAAACCAACAAACCGAAAGTGAGCGTGAGACGCGTCTGGACTCCTGATCTTACCCAGTGCCAGCAGCCCTCTGGTCGCCTTCCCTCTGCACCGACATCATCCTGCACGCGAGGGTTTTCTTAGGCACACAGCAGTAACCAGTAAGGGCCACTTGCCTCAGTAACCCCTATCAAAAGAGAACTGTATGCCCAGAAATTCCCAGCAGCGTGGGGCTGCATCTTATTGGAAGGTAATAGGTTGCATGTTAGTCTTTGATTCCAAGTCCGTGGGGAAGGAGCTGTGCTAATTGTCTGGGCCAGGGTTACCTGCCCTCCCTAGCCAGAGAACTTGTTCTCTTCCCATCTAAACCAGGTGTCTTGAGAGAAGAGACGAGATGGGTCCTTCTGTTGGCAAGGGAGGGAGGATGCCTGCAGGTGGACCAAGGCGGCGGCACGCCCCCCACATCAGCACTCAGCATCTTCTCCATGCCTTATTTTATATTCTGTCATTGTGTTGAGACAGGATCTGCTAGGTCACAGAGTTACCCAGGCTGGGCTCAAACTTGCAGTCTTCCTGCATCAGCCTCTTAGAGTGCTGGCGAGCAGGCACACACCACCACGCATGCTTGTCTTTCTTCACCCTAAAGTCCCATCCTTCAAGCCTGGGGTTCCTGTTCCTGCTGCTGAACCTTCTGCCCTGTCGCACTTGCATGCAAACAAATGTTTGAAAGAGTCACCAGTCGCTGTTGCTCCCGGCTGACAGTGCGTTCACCCCTCGATTCTGGTGCAGCCTGGCACCTTCTCCCATTGCCATCTATCTCTTTCTGAGTCACCAGCGTCCTGAGAATCACCTCCTCTCCTTGGCATGTGTTGTCTTTCTTGACCTCATCATGCTATTTTTTACTTTGATCTTCCCTTCTTTATAAAAAGAATCTGAAAAATAAAATATTCGAGTGACCCAAAAGCAGTGCGGTGAATTATGTCACCCTTGCCTTGACCCCCGCCTGGGCGTGGTTCTCCTTCCTGGGGTGACCTCGGGGCCCAGCCCCGTGTGATGCTTCGGAGAGCATGCGTCCTGTCTCAGCAGCACTCCACACTGTGCATAACGCTGTTCACGGGCTGTGCACAACTTCTGCGCCTTGTTTTACTCCTTCTTGCCTGGGAGGTGACACTTGAGCACGCATCCCCCTCTACTTCACTCTTGGGAGAGCTTCTTGTGTCTGGAAGTACATTAGCCTCGCTGATCTGTGGGCTTCACATCGGTGGATTCAACCAACCAGAGATCAAAAGTGTTAAAAAAATAAATAAATAGTAATGCCTCTGTGCTGAATGCTTAAAGGGCTGTTTCTCTGTTGTTCCCTACAGTGTGGTGTAGCGACTACTCACTCCAATTTGGTGCTGTGTTAGGCAGTGTAAGTCATCTGGGGGTGAAGTGGGGTGCGTGGGGTGTACAGGTTCACAGCCAGCACCATACCATTCTAGGAGCCAGAAGATGCTGGGCACCAGTCCCCCGCAGACACCAGGGGACAGCTGGGGACCGTGGGCCGAGTCCAGAGCCCCTCCTCCTCGCCAAGCCCTTCTCCCTTCTCTCTAGCACTGAGCTTGTCTCGCAGGTTTCCTGCCCATCTTTGCAGCCTCCCAGTCCAAGGAGACTTTAGAGTGGAGACCTGCCTGGAGCCCAGAAAGAAGATAAGAAAGCTTTCTAGTTTATTTACAAGCACAGTTTCCACACAAGCCGCACCCCTCCACAGACTGTGAAGAACAGAACTGAGAGGTGGTTTGGGGATCCGCTTAGTCTCCAGGCTGAGGGGTGCAGGCATGCATTGCCTCCTCTGGCCCTAACGCGAGCTGCACGCCTGGCCCCTCGCGCTTCCTGCGTGTCTCGCTGGGCTTCCTTGTCAGACTTTGGTTTTGTGTTTTAAGCCAGGCGTATCCTCCTTATGTTCCCAGCTGGAATGGGAGACCCTGGGTGGTGGAGCCCCGAGGCCCCTGGGGACCACTGAATACGGCAGACTCCTTCCAGGACGGGACAAGGACAGCTCAGGGATGGTCACTTGCTACCCTGTTCAGGATTGGATGTGCACTTAAAAAAAAAAAAAAGACTTTATTTAAAATTTTTGATGTTTCCTATTTTTCTCTAACATGTTGGCTGTTTCATCTCTCAGGATTAAAAGAAAGCAATTATGAAAATTTAAGAATTAAAAAGCAAAGGAATGTCAAGGGCAGGGCCTATCTGCCCCCTTCCCAGGGGTGTCATAACTATTTTAGTTTAATATCTAATTTCAAAGCAAAGCACATTTTTGTAATTTTTAAATGAAAGAATATGCACGTGCTGTCTTCATCTAAGTTTTAATTACTTTCAAACACAAAGCTTCAATTTAAGCTTGGGGGACAAAAAAACGGTAATGGCTAGTGGCTTTCCATGTAGTGTGTCCCCAACAGAAAATCCTAATATTCGGAACAGTAGTAATGCCATGAATAAGTTCCTCAACAGGGCTCTGGCCTTTCTTCCCTCACTGCGCCCTACAAGCTGGGTCTGGATGACAGTGAGAGCAGACTTAAGGCTAAAGAGCTTGGCTCATTTGGCCGACAGTCGGGTAACCCTCGGGGCACTTGATGGAGCCGGCTTGGTCCCCAGGCCATGGGAACACAGGTGGGGGGCTAGCGAAGTAGAGGCCTGGGAGCCCCAGGCGCAGAAGCAGCCGCTCTCTGGAGCGTGGCTCGCCCCATGTGTCCTGGACCAAGCTCACTTGGCCAGTTTTTGGTAAAGTGCAGATTATTTCCCCACCTACGTCACCTCTAAAAACAGGCAAATGAAAAAGGGTGAGTTTGTTTGACACCAGCAGTATGGGTTTAGGATGACTGGTGAAAATAAGAAAAAAGCAGTAACATTGTTGATGGAGAGAACATGTTCACCGCATGCTTCACTTAGCTTCTTTTGAGAAACAGGTTAAGGGAGGAAATACTGACTAGATGCTGTTTCAGAAGTAGAGGCGTCTGGCCTCTTCACGCAGCCATGCGGAGCACAGACCAGAGCGCTGGCCTGAGGGCTGGGCAGTCACTCGGGGTTGTCTTTCTTGGTGCTTTGCGACAGCTTGTCTGTTCTGCTGTGCGTGGAGAAGACCAGCAGAAGTCGCTGGCTCCGCAGTCCCTGCTGGGGCCAACGCGTAGGCAGGCGCGCCAGGCTTCCACCTTGCCTCACTGCCCCGGGGTTTTGCAGAGCTGGAGGGACGCAAGCACGTAATGCTTGCTCGTCATCGGCCGTGGGTCTGTCCCCGGGCAGCGCTTTGCATGCCCTTACCCGTCCGCGTGGTGATGCTGAGTGCCACGTGGGTCTCGGGAATGCGGTGACGAGCAGTACCTTTGCTGTCATGGTGCTTACGGTCTAGGTGGGAACAGACCCGCTACGCCGAGGCATGAACTCGTGGTTACAATCCGAGAGGGGTCCGAGAGGGGTCGGACATTTCCTTCCTATGAAAGGAATGAACAAGGACGCCCTGGTGCAGAATAAGGAAAGGACAGTGCGTCTCTTGGAGGGGACCAACCCCAAGCAGCGTCTCTGAAGAGGGGGCATTGAAACTGAGATCTGGAAGACAGTAGAACATTGCAGGTTATTTTAAAATAAAAATTAAGAAAAACAAACTTGCTATCAAACATAAAAGGCCCTGCCTGCACAGTTCCTCTTGGAGAGACAGAGAAGATGAATATCCTTCTTACAGAGCCTTCGCTATTATCAGGAAAAAGGACGCTTTCATCTTTCTTTTTTCTGCCGAAGTCCGGACCGTGCTAAATATTGTCCGCCTCTTTGCTGGAGAGAAAAGCCACTGTCCGCAAACGACTTCTGAAAATGATCCTGTGATTGTGCGCTCCGCGCTTCGCTAGGTCGTTCTCCCAGTGGCTGGTGTCCCCGCGCTGTGCCGTGGGGAGCTGCGCTGGTGCGCACGTGAGGAAGCACTTCTCTGTCCTTCTGCCGAGGCTGCCTGGCCTGAGTGATTTTCACTGCAACCTTCTCGCCTTGGAGCCTGGGTAGCACCTGTCTTGATGGGCTGAACTGGCAGCTCCCCTGGACGGTTGGTGGCGGCGGTGGCGCAGCTTCTCCTGCTCCTCCTCCT
>NDGN011445213.1:0-13596 GCA_002564285.1 Tympanoctomys barrerae
CGCAGGACTCGTGTTCCTGGTGGGCGAGGTGCTGCCGGCCGCCGTGAGCGGGCGCTGGGCGCTGGCGCTGGCACCGCGCGCGCTCAGCCTCAGCCGCCTGGCCGTGCTGCTCACGCTGCCCGTGGCGCTACCCGTGGGGCAGCTCCTGGAGCTGGCGGCGCGGCCCGGGCGGCTGCGCGAGCGCGTGCTGGAGCTGGCGCGCGGCGGCGGCGACCCCTACGGCGACCTGAGCAAGGGCGTGCTGCGCTACCGCACCGTGGAGGACGTGCTCACGCCGCTCGAGGACTGCTTCATGCTGGACGCCAGCGCCGTGCTGGACTTCGGGGTCCTGGCCAGCATCATGCAGAGCGGCTACACGCGCATCCCGGTGTACGAGGAGGAGCGCTCCAATATCGTGGACATGCTCTACCTCAAAGACTTGGCCTTCGTGGACCCCGAGGACTGCACGCCGCTCAGCACCATCACACGCTTCTACAATCACCCTCTCCACTTCGTCTTCAACGACACCAAGCTGGACGCAGTCCTAGAGGAGTTCAAACGAGGTAACGATGGGGCGGCTGCCTGACCAGTGCTGTCCCCTGAAAAGGAGCAAGGGAAATGGAACCTCCAAGAAAAGGGCAGTGAGACCTCCCCCTTTTTCCTAAGGTGATGCACCCGGAAACGAGGGGTTTTGAAATGTTTTGGAACATTTTGAAATGTTTGGAGTCTCTTCTCTGGGTTTTGGAGGCAGTGTCAGAAGAAATACCTTACTCCCCACCCTGTGGCGTGGTCCCTTCGGAGGAGGAGGGACCTCCACTTAGCCCAGTCCTCCAGGTGTCCTCTTCCAGGTCACTTCAGAGCACCTGGGCCCCATAGACAGAAACTAGAAGGGCAAAAACGTCGTCTGGGATAGCCAGCCGCCGTTACCGGTGCACATTTGTTAGTGAATTAGATGGCCTTGCTGTCCCTGAGTGGTTGTTTGTTGCCTTCCTGACTGCTGATGAGCGGGTGACTCATAGAGGACTTTCGCTTTGGTTTTGCCAAAAACAACTTTATGGATCCTGGTCTAATCTTCCCTTTCCTTCCTTTTGCTTTTCAGTCATCTCCCAGGATCCCCCTTAACTGTGTGTGTTCACTTGGTCCTTTTGCCCTGCTGTATCTGAGCTGCCCTGCCTCCCACCTCCCCCTTCCTCGCAGACCTGGAGGCTCCGTGTTCCTCAGTGTTGTCCTCCTGGGAGGTGTGACCCCTGCTTGCAGACAGTGGGACCCCCAGCCTGCTGCACAGTCCTGAGCTCCTGCAGGGTGCTGTATGGATGTCCCTGAGAGCTACAGGATGGGAGGCGGAGAACTGAGAAGTGCACCAGGTCCAGGTCTGCATAGAGGTGCTCCGTGAGTGCCTGGATAGAGCAGAAGCAAGCTTTCTGGTCTTGTCCACATGTCTCTTGTGTTGAGCGCAGGCCGGGGCCGTGCCTCACCTCTTCATGAAGCCGGGGTGGCTCTGGTCAGGCAGGACTTCGTTAGAGATATTGCGGGTATGCCTGGCCGACTTCCCCTGGATATGGTCCTGCCGCCCCTCTGTAGAGGGGGAGCCCATACAGTCTTTGTGCTAAGTGTGTCTTCTGGGCTGCCTCTGTCCCCACGCATGGTAGCCCTTGGAGTGGCAGCCAGCATTGTGGCCCCGGAGTCACCTGATTCCATCCCTCCACTGCCTAGACCTTGGAGAGCTGTACCGCCCTCTCGCTCAAGACCTTGGCTCAAGACTTTGGCTGCTGGCGTGGAGCTGACCCAGGGGCTGGGGGAAGGCAGTGTAGGAAGAAAGCAGGGGCTGCAATCCTGGCTAGAAGTGCAGTCTGCCCTTGCTCTAGGGCAGATGCTGTCTGCTCACCGTGGAGTAACCTGGAAGTGCAGGCTACACCTTCCAGAATGGACACCAGACTTTCTCCTCAGAGTAATAATGTGGAGACCATCCTGGTCTCTTTGTTGCTCTGAGTCCCCTTCTTAGGATTCCTTAAGGAAACATTCCCTGATGTCTAGCTGCATCTGGGCTCTTGTGTTCTTTGCCTCAGGCGGTCTTGTGGGTGGTTCCCGGCAGGATTGGTGGAAGGGCTGCCCCTCCTAGACTTCAGAAGTTGGTCAGGATGTTTTAGGATGAGGCTGGCAAAGTGGTCCTGTGTTTCCAACACTCAGAGCGGCAGAGGAGCTTGGGCCCAGAGCCTCTGAGGATCCCAGACGGGAAGCATTAAGATGCTCACAGTGACAAGATGGGTGGGGGGATAGGACAGTGGGGTGGGGGCTTGTGTAACTGAGATTTGGTCACTCGGGCTGTGGGCAGCATGGCACCATCCAGGTGGTTTCTGCCGTCACTGGCTGGTGTGGACAATGTGATGAAGGGCCCAGTTGAGAGCTGGCTATGTTACATGGTGCCTGGAGAGGAGATCTGGGGACATCAGGGGGTGGAATAGAGGCGATTGCTGGTTGGACCAGGTGCTGTGGTAGGAAAGGGAGAACCTGAGGACAAGGCCTGGGTTTCTGCCTTTCCTGAGAGCTGAGTTACAGTGGTGCAGTATCCTGGGGGCAGACTCCTAGCAGGCAGCTGGTGTGACTTGAGGCCCTGGGAGCCTTGGGAGTGAATCAGAGTCTAACACTCACTCCCTGCCCCCCAGCATGAGTGTGTAAGGTGCAGACCAGAACCTGGAGAAGCCACAGGAAGAGGCAGGATACCCTGGAAGTGAAGGGAGGAGACCACTTCCCAGTGGGAGGTGGGGGATCTGCAGAGGAGGCAGCCACCAGGATGCCCTTGGCTTCACCAGGGCAGAAGTGGCTGGGTGACTGGACAGGACAAGGGGATGTGGCAGTGGAGAGGGGTAAGGGGGACGGGGTCTGGTGGGGGTGTCAGGAGATATGGTCTGGGAAGTGCCTCCTTAGGTTGTAGGGTAGGCATGGAGCAGGGTTGGGGTGACCTGTTGTTGACAGGAAAGGTGTCAGAGAGAAGAAAGGCCTACTCAGTATGGGGCATTCCTGCTCCTGAGCAGGTGTGGGCAGCTTGCCACTCGAGGACATTTGGGGCTTAAGGGTCTAGAAGCTGCTGGATAGTGAGCCCCCTTTTCTGTACCAGGATGTCCAATGGGGGTCCTATAGTGGCCTTCACTTCCTCATCCCTGTGGGGCATGAGGGTGCCCTGGGCGCAGAGTGCCTGTGCCTTCCAAGGACATCCTAGAGCTGGCACATCTGTCTGCAGCCCCTGGCAGAACTCTGCATTTTTCCTGGTGTGAGTCCTGTTTCTTTTGATGTGGTTTGGTTTTTTGAGACAAGGACTCGATATGTAGTTCATGCTGGCCTTGAATTTACTATATAGCCCGGGCTGGCCTCAAACTGGCAGGAGTTCTCCTGCCTCAGCTGCCAGGTGCTGGAATTACAGGCGTGCTCCACCATGCCCGGCTTATGTGAGTCCTGCTGTCCAAGTGGCTCATTGCAATCTTCTTGGCACTGGACTCTTTAAAATCAGTCCCCTGCCCATCTCTTGGCCAAGCGTCTGAGGCCGTGGTGCCTGCGAACCTCCTGGAGCTGGAGTCCAGGCGTCATTCAGGCCTCTGCTCCTGTGACCTGGGAGGGGGGCCCCTTGGCGCCGACTCAAGATGACACAGCAGTCATTTCACACACATCAGAGAGAAGAGTGCTTCAGAGCACTAATGAGTGACTTGAAGTTTCTGTAGAGCCTCAGACCCGAGTGCCTCCTTGTCAACCCTCAACAAGACTCTCCAGGCTGTAAAGGATTTGGCCCGGAGGTGGGGCGTTGCGAAGTCTGCTCTCCACCAGGAGAGTTCTGGCTCATTGTCTTATCAGAAGCTGGTGGCTGCTGCTGAGGAGAGGCAGAGTTGCTCAGACCGAGGCAGGAAGCTGTGTGAGTTTGAGGCCATCCTGGGCTACATAGTGAATTCAAAGCCAGTCTGAACTACACAGCAAGACCCTGTCGAAAACAAACAAACAAACAAAACCCAGGGAAGATGGAAAAACACTAAACCCTACATTTTAAAAGATATCGTGGCATGTGTGTAATCACAGTACTCCTGGAGCTGAGGCAGGATCGTGAGTTTCAGCCCAGATTGGACAGTTTAGCACCTTAACTCTGAAAAGGGCTGGGGATGTAGCTCCATTGATGGCACTGGTTCAGCCCCTAGTACCACCCCTAAAACCAGGACAGGATACTACAGATGCTGGGCATCACGAAAGGTCTCCACCATCCATAATTGGGGTACCCTGAAGCCCGCTGGGTGAAAGCCAAACTCGAGCTTTTCCAGGCCTTCTGGTTATGTCACCACATGTGCCTGTGGCCTGTGGAGCTGCCATGCCTGTGAGCAGGCCAGTCCTGTTGGGGGCAGGTGGACAGCCACATTTCTCTCTGTCCCCTCTTGTTTTGTCCTGGCCACTCTCTGGACCCCTGAGACGCCGTGTGCTGCCATCATCGCCTGGCCGCGGTTCAGGGTATTCTTCTGCCTCCTTCCGTTCCTCGCCGGGCCACTCCAGTGGGCAGGTCCCAGGAGACACAAGTGCCTGTCTCAAGCAGTTTGAGATGAAGGGAGAAGTTAGTCCCTTCTGAAAGGTGACCTGCCAAAGAGGTAGCTTCCCAGGCAGGAGCCAAGGCCAGGTGTCAGAAGCTGGGCTTTGGTTTCAGGAATCACAGACTGCTGACCAGAACTGTGTGTCGCACCCTCAGCCTTCCTGGCTGCCTGACAGGCTTGGGTTGTGATGGAGCAGCCATGGCCCTTGAGGTGCACCTGTGTGCCGTTCACAGCACGGTCTCTAAGGGTTGGCTATAGGGACATCTCAGCCATCGACCCTATTCGGCATATCTGAGCAGAGCAATCCAGGGACCCCTGGGCTGCTCCTCCTGCTCTGGGGAAGTTACATAGCGTGCTTATTTCTCCCTTTAGTATTTGCCCAAGGCTGTGTGAGCACCTTCAGACATGCTGCTTTCACCAACCCGCAGGTGTGAAATAATGATTTGCACAGAAAAAGGAACTTGATTTTCTTGCCTTCCTCCAGGATTCCTGGAGCAGATGCCATTCACATGTAGATGTGGGGGCCAGCTTCCACTTTCCCTTTGTCACTGGTGACAGGAAGTTGTCTTGCTGCCCTGTTGCAGACCTGCTCGCTTGGTCAAGCAGCTTCTCCACCCCCCACTGTGGCTGGGGAGCACTTGGTGGGGTACTTGTCTGAGGTGGGGTATGTAATAAGTGATGACAAGTACACCCCAGACTTTGGAGGCTTGGTACAAGAAGAGGGTGACATGCTTGTTTCTTTATAATTACTTGTTGAAATGAGATTTGGACTTTATTGGGTTACTTAGGGTAGGTAAATTTAATTTCACCTATTTCTTTTGATGTTTTTAATGTAGCCACTTTAAGAGTCTAAATTACAAACAGGCTTGTTGTCTGTTTTGTTCAGAGAGGTGAACAGTGTTGTAGCTGCAAAGCACTTCCACCTATGCCTAAGCTCCTGCAGTTTGCCCAGTACTCTGGCTCTATCCCGCTTGTCCCCACAGAAACCAGATGGGAAGATGACATGAGAGAGATCCAGGAGCACAGGACAGTGCAAGTCTGTGGCTCATTGCCCTGGCATAGTGGGGTCCTTCATGGCCACTTCCCATTTTCCCATCCCCTGGAGGAGCCCCAGAAGGGCAGCCTTAGGCATTTTAAGGCCACACAGAGTCAGGCTGGCATTGTCCCCCAGGCCTCCAAGCCTGGAGTCTGTCCACAGCTCAGAGTCACACAGACCCGGGCCACCTCCCAGTTCCCTGCAGCCCATGCGAGGACCTTGTGTAGATGCACCTGGTCTCTGAGGCCTCGCTTGGCACTCTGACCGTCGGGCCCCAGGGAAGGAGTTGGACTGAGTTCCTGGCACACGTGTCCTTGTGATTGCCTTGTCTTAGCTGGAACAGCAGGGTACCCTGAAAGCTATAAATAAGTGTCCCCTCTCCACAGGGAAGTCGCACCTGGCCATTGTGCAGAAGGTGAACAATGAGGGCGAGGGTGACCCCTTCTATGAGGTGCTGGGCCTGGTCACCCTGGAGGACGTCATCGAGGAGATCATCAAGTCCGAGATCCTGGATGAGTCTGAAGACTACCGTGAGTGCAGGCCACTGTCTACACTGCAGTCCCAGCATGAGCTTGGGGTTCTTTTAGTGGCCGTCCTGTGTTTTCTCTCACTCAGGCCCTGCCCTTCCTGGGCTGTTGCCTGTTTTATCTTTCCTGCTGCCTTGTCTGGCTCGGGTTCTTCCGTGTATTACCCAAGTGTCCTTTAAGGCCCCACTCCTCGGGCCGGGCTGTAGCTCAGTGCTGGAGCGCTTGCCTTGCAGGCATAGGTCCTGGCTTCTTTTCCCAGCGCAGACACGAAAGTGTCTGGCTGAGGTGGCCCCGGCAGACAGTCCTGGGGCGCTTGAGCCTGGCTTCCTGCTCAGTGCTGTTCTGGGTGCTGTGGGGTGGCCGTGGCAGGCAGGCACTGTGGAAGGAGCTGGGCCAAGCGTGCGTCCCTGGGCCCCTGGCAGAGTCCTCCTGGAGCCCGTGCTAAGCCTTAGGAGGAGGAGCAGGCAGCAGGGACCTTGTTGGGTGTGTTTGGGCAGTGACACCGCGTATCCCCCCTTAGGAGATGCCACAATAAGGAAGAAGGCTGCGTCCCTGATTGTCCCTCCCAAGCGCAAGGAGGAGTTCTCCCTGTTCAAGGTGTCCGACGAAGAATACAAAGTAAAAATTTCGCCGCAGCTGCTCCTGGCCACTCAGCGCTTCCTGTCTCGAGGTAAAGGTGAAGGGTAGTCCCTGGCCCTGTGCCCTCACTGGCGCCTGCCTCAAGCACCTGTGGACTGTGGTCCCTGTTCCTGGTGAGAGAGACATGGGGTTCCCTGTAGCCTTGTTAGCAGTGTCTTGGTCACCAGAGCGGCAGCTGGGCAGCCTCGGTGGCCCTGGCGAGCCCCACCTGGCTCTTGGGCATGGCTATGTGGTGGTGGTAGGACCACAGGGAGAGTGCCTTGGGGGACACTGTCCCTGTTTCTACTATGGGCAGAGGTAGATGTGTTCAGCCCGGTGCGCGTCTCCGAGAAGGTCCTGCTGCACCTGCTAAAGCACCCGAGTGTCAACCAGGAGGTGAAGTTTGACGAGAGCAACCGCCTGGCTGCACACCACTACCTGTACCAGCGCAGCCAGCCGGTGGACTACTTCATCCTCATCTTGCAGGTACTGGGGCCAGAATCCCAGGAGAGGCTGAGAGAGGGATAGCGCAGCTCCTGGCCCCGAGGAGCTGCGGGTTGGCGTCTCCTTGGGTTTTCCTCTGACTGCAAAGATGACTTCTGCTTGTTTCTCCCTTCCAACCTCCTTCCAGGGCAGGGTTGAGGTAGAGATCGGGAAGGAGGGCCTAAAGTTTGAGAACGGGGCCTTCACCTACTACGGCGTGTCCGCCCTGACGGCGCCATCCTCAGGTGAGCCCACCCTGCAGTGCCACTCCGCCCATCCTCCGGGGCGTCCACATGAGAGGCAGGCAGATTTTTCCCTCACTGGCGCAATGCCCCCATCCCTACCCTTCCACGTCTCCACCCTGTTACAGGTCCCACCCTGCTTTCCCTGCAGGGTGGCTGGGATGGGCTTCAGCGGCCGTGCCAAGGTCCTACTGGCTGCATAGTCTTTGACTGTTCCTTTCTGTAGTTCCCCAATCCCCGGCATCCTCACGCCAGCCTGCCCGCCAGGACCTGCCAGCCGAGCCTGCCGACAGCATCCGCTCCTCCACATACTGTCCGGACTACACCGTGAGGGCCCTCTCAGACCTGCAGCTGGTGAAGGTGACCGCCGGGCTGCTCACCAGTGTCCACCAGGTGGTGTGGGTGGAGTGTAAGCACTAAACAGCATTTGCAGGAGTAAGGCCTGGCCTATTCTGCCCTGTAGGATGTGCCCCGGAATCCCCCATCCAGCCAGTTAGCATTCTGCCTGCTGGGTGACTTGCCTCTGTCCCCCAGGTCACACGGTTGCAGTACCTCAATGCACTCCTGGCTTCCCGGGCCCAAAGCCTGCCACCATCTCCTGAGAACACTGACCTCCAGGTCCTTCCGGGCAGCCAGACCAGGCTGCTTGGTGATAAGACAGCTGTGGCAGCAGGTGAGCCCTGCATGGCACCTCCTGAGCGTAGGACCCAGAGGGCAGTGGGCTGTGCCCCTCGTGAAGCTTGTACACTGCATGCTCTGCCCTTGCCCTGCCCTGCACCTTTCTCTTTTCTGTGTTTCTCTTCCTATTTTCATCTTGCTGGTGATGCTGATCTCTAGACCAGTGGCCCTTAATGAGTGTAGAAAGCCACCCCTTTCTCCAGAGCCCTAGGATAGGCTGCTTTCATTAGACAGCCGATGGGAAGGGGTTCAGACTCCGACCTGGCCACTGAGCATTAGAGTTATGGACTTGAGAAGGAAGCTGTGGTTCACCTGTGGGTGCTGCTCAGAAGGCGGGAGATTGCACATGCTGGTCAAGCAGGCCTGACTGTCGGGGCTCTCACCCACGTTGGGGGCTGGCTTTGCACAGTGGGCTGGGAACCAGCACTGTGGTGGGATGGCAGGGGGGACTGGGGTCAGGGCTCTGCTGTCGATTTCAGCTGGTCAGGTCCTGGGGCAGGGGCGGTGACGCCAGGCTCTTGAGAGGCTGCAGGACCCACCTGCCTGCTGTGAAGGGGTGAGCTCTTCCCGGGCACTTCCTCTGTGGGTGCCACACCCACGGCCTTCTGTGTTCTCCCTCGGCAAATATCCTCACTGTCCAGAGGCCTGGTACGCTTCCCTGGGACACCGCTCTGACCCTTAGCCTGGGAGTGAGAGTGCAGACATGTGTTTGTGATAGAAAGGTCCTTTCTGAACTGTGAGGTGACATGTATGTGCCAGGGACAGAGAGCCCCAACCCAGGGCACAGTGACAGCCCCTCCAGCCACTGGCTATGGGGGTTGTCAAGGGGACAGCAGGTGTGCTGGCTCAGTGCTGTCTCTGGGCTCAGGATGGGGTGGGGATGCCTCCCTCTCAAAAGGGACATACTCTCCCAGATGGGGCCACACCCCTTACAATTGACAAAACTGTTGCCCTACTGGGTTTTTATGGGGGCATTGTATGGGCATCTTGTGTAGGAGTTCACACCATCACAGGAGACGTGGGCCTCAGAAGCCAAGACTTAGCAGAAGGTGAGTCCCTCAGGTTGGCTTCTGCGCTGCAGAGACTGCATGGCAGGGTCGAGACCTGTGCAGGGACAGGCGTTCTAGATAGCAGAACCGAGCTGGAGCCCATGACCTCCCATATGCTTGGCAGGGGCTCTGCCACTGAGCCACACTCCAGGCCCTTAAGAATTCTTTTTAAATCCTCTTGGCTTCGGCTACTCACTGGGCCGGAGAGTCACTTACAGAACTGTGGGTCATTTTCTCTTTGTAATCTGTTACCTGCTACTCTGCCGATGTAAACTGAGAGTTCTACCCATAGCGCCTCACATGCCCCTGTGAGCTGGTCTGTGGTCTTCCCTTCTGTCCTGAACCGTCTGGCATCTGCCTGCGTCTATCCCTGGCAGCCTGGCACTTCAGTGGTACCACACGCACACTGACTTAGTCGTGCCCTGGAGACTGTCACTGGGTCCCTGGCAGAGAAGGGCTGCATTGAAGGGCTTGGACTGCACAGGCATTTTCAGCTGCGTGCGGCAGGGGTGGGGAAGCTACAGTGCAAGGACCACATTAGCCAGCTACTTGTGTCTCTAAGGTTTCCTTTGTACCTGGATTGGTTTATGGATTGACTGGCCTCGGGTGGACAGTGGAGATGAGTAGTTCTGACAGTCTAGTGATGTGCAGAACCTACTTGGCTGGAACTTTGGACCCCTGACTCCTCAGCAGGTCCTGAGCCAGCCCTCCATGTTCCCCCATCACAAGGCTCCTCCAGGGCACAGTCCCTGGGTCCTGGGATGCCGTCCTTTGCGCCTTCCCTCTGAGGTATGGCACTGCCTGTCCTTGGTGGCACTGTGCAACAACTGGTCGTCTCTTCTCTCTTTCTCTCTCTCTCTGCTCCTTCAGCCTTCCCCGTAGACCTTTCCCTCTTTGGCACATTTGGAAACTGCAGTTGATAATTGACTGTGGAGTAGTGCACATTTTTTGTTTTAAGAAAACACCAAGGTAAATATCTCCCTTCCCTTCTGTCTTTGCTTGCTCCTTCTGCTTGCTCGCTCACTGCCGGGGTTCTTGACAGCTCCACCAGGTGGCTTTTGTCCCAGGGTGGGGGCGGGGTGGGTGCACTGCCCATCTTTTGGGAGGTCAGGTGGGGCTGCAGGCACCCGCACAGCCTTGGGACATAGCTTCCCTCCAGCACAGGGCGCATGATCGTCCAGGGCAGGTTCCTCTGGCCCAGGGCCTTGGGGTCCTGTCTCGGGTGGCGTCTGTCCTCAGAGCGGCTTCCTCCTCTGAGACTGAGTCAGGCTGGCCATGTCCCTAACCAGCCCCTCCTGGCTTTGCCTTGGTGTCCTGGGGCCCAGCTGCCTTGTCTGCCAGTCTGGTCCCGCAGCTCCCACACTGGGTCAGTGGCAGGCGCTCTGCTGGTCAGCGTGGCCCTTTATATTCCTTTTCTTCTTTCCTGCAGGGTCCAATCCCAGCAAGCCCAGTGTCCCAGTGGAGGACAGCCCTGGGCGGAACCCAGGGCTTTAACTGCTTGTCAGACGCCCGAGCTGGAACAGACAAGCTCAGGGGGATCTGGAGCGGGCCAAGCAGTAGCTTCGTACCACCCTGTCCCCGCCCTCCGGGCCATGTTTTAGATGGTCCATGCAGATGGTGGGGCCTGGGCCACCTCAGTGCCAGGAGCCTCTCAGGAGCTGTTGGGGAGAGGGGTCGCCGGGCCCAGCCCTCCAGGCCAATCTGGAAGGAGCAACAGAAACAGCATCATCTCTGGTCCCCAGGGCCCAGCCCCTGCTCTTCTGCTGCTGTGACCGCAGTGTATTTATACCTCTGTGTGCCAGGCTCCGTGTGTGTGCAGTCGCTGTCTCCCACGGCCGCCACTCATGCCTGGCTTGGAGTCGGCCAAGCCCTGCTGCTGGCAGCACCTTCCCAGCCCACAGAGAGAACCGTGTTGGCCCCGCACCCAGGCCACAGCCTTGTCCACAATATCCTCTCTCACTCCCCTCACAGTACCCTGTGCCAAAGCCAGAAGTACGATTTCCACCAATCGGTCCCTGATCCTGCACCCTCCTGCCGCAGCAGGCCGCCCCAGTGTCTTGGGAGCCCTGAGCAGCGAGGGCAGTCTGCCTTGCAGGGCTTGGTCGCCACCCGGAACAGTCAGCCTTGGGTGCTGAGAGGTCTCCCGTGGGAGGAGGGCTCCTGGCTGCATCTGTCAGGCTGTCCCTGAGGCAGTCGCCTGTGGTGCCTCTTCTGCCCCCCTTACCCCCCATGGTCTGCAGAGGAGGCAAGGCTGGGCTGTGCCCGAGTACCTGCACACCTGTCCTTTGATTAAGAAAAACCAAGGTTTTTCTTAGCTCTCCAAAACAGTTGCTGTTCTTTGTCCAGCCCTCTTCCTACCAGTGCTGTTTTATTAGAGATGTGGGAATGAGGAGGCATCAGTCTTGTTTTTCTAATTTGCCTATGTTTCCTCTCAAAGTCCAGTTCAAAATCTGGGCATCACAGAGACGAGAGTCACAGGTGGAGAGGGAGGGATGAGGATTTCTGGAGCCTTTCTCTATGGAATTCGGGTCCTCCTAGAGGGGACCAAAGGAAACTTCTCCAGGAATGGCTCTAGAACCATCCCGGGGGCAGGGAACTCTCCCGTCTTCTCTATCCAGAGCAGTGGTTCTGAACCTTGGTTACACCTTGGCGTCACCTAGAACATGAAACAAGGGGGTACCTGGGCCCACTCCTGGAACGTGGCAATTCTGGGCCCGGAGCTTAATTTTTTAAATAGTGATAGATTCTCAGAAGAGTTCTGTATCCCCTTCCCCCAGCTTCCCCAGATGGTAACATCTTACATAACCGTGGTACATTTATCAGAACTAAAAATGTAATGTTCGTGCAATACTCCTAACTACAGACTTTATTTGGGTCTTTCCATTTGTTTCTAGTAGCATCCCTTTTTCTGTTATAGGATCCAATCTAAAATACCAAGTTGCACTTCCAGCTATTTTTTTTTTCCTTTTTTATTTTGAAATTATGACAGATTCATAGGAAGTTGCAGGGCTAGAGGCCTCCTAGCCCCTTCAGCCAGTCCACCTCAACGGTCCCATCTTAGGCAGTGACACTACTGTCACAGCCTGGACTTAGCATGGCAGGTTGTGGCCAGGGAGTTCCGCTACAGTTGGCACACATGTACTTTTGTAACTGCTGCCACTGTCCCTTATGACCTGTCTCGTTTCTGTCACCATGAGGCTGTCCCCTGGACTGTCCTGTTGGAGCCACCCCCAGCCCTAACCCATGCAACCACTAATCTGTTCTTCATCTCTGTTATATTGTCATTTTTGAGAAAGTTGTATAAACGGAATCACACAGTGCAACCACTTGAGATCGCCTTTTACTCTGTTCTCGAGCACGTCCAGGTCATCGTGCATGGCAGTGGCTTGTCCCTTGCTGTTGCCACCCGGTCTGTCGTGGAATACTCATTGTCCCCTCCAGGGAGATCACTGGTTTCCAGTGTGGGACTGTTCCAAATAAAGCTGCTGTAAACATCCACTGGAGGTGTGTGTGGAAGCGGGGCGGGCTTTCTCCAGGATAAACTCCAGGAGCGCCGTGCGGGGTCCCGTGGTTGGCCTGTGTTCTGGTAACAGGCGAGCAGCCGTGCTCTGGCGCACCTGCGCTGTCTTTCATTCTTACCTGTACTGCAGGGTGATCAGTCTCCAGGTCCTCCTGGCCACTCAGTGCTGCCACTGCGGTTTGCTTTCATTGTCTGATAGGTGTGTGGGGATCCTCCGTAGAGCTTTCCTTTTCCCTTTGGTGTATGTGTCCATGCTCTTTACTTATTTGCTAATTGTTTGACCATTGATTGATTGATTGGAGACAGGGTCTCACTGCAGCCCTGGCTGGCCCTGAGCTCACAGTCATCCATCAGCCTGCCAAGTGCTGGGGTCACAGGTGTCTGCCAACACTGGGCTCGTTTTGTTTTGTTTTTAACTAATTTGAGAATTCCTGCTATATTCTAAATACTAGAGTCTTTGTGGGTTTTGGCATGCCAACATTTTACCATGGTCTGTAGTGTTAGGGATTCCATCTGAAATGCCCCTGGAGACTCGTAAAGCTTGGTCCCTGTCCTGTGGCACTATTGGCAGAGGAGGGAGGTTAGGCCAGGGGATGTCCAGGGGGCAACACTGGGACCTCCATACCTTGTACTTCTGTGACGTGTGGCCCAGAGTGACAGGGCCACATGGACACGGCCCCGGCCTGTGAAACCATGAGCCCAGATGAAGCTTTCCTCTGAGCAGGCGATGGCGGGTGCTGTCACGGGCAGAAGCCGCCGCTGACTGGCACGCTCATCCTCCCCACAGGGGCTTTTAATTTTGATGCAGTTGCTGATTATTTTTATGTATCTAAAATCCCTTTACCGGGGCTGGAGAGATGGCTCAGTGGTCTAAAGCACCTACTTGGAACAAGCTTGGCAAAGCA
>NDGN011445225.1:0-12537 GCA_002564285.1 Tympanoctomys barrerae
CAGCCCCGCCCCCTGGTGGGCTGAGCTGGCCACACACACACACACACACTAAATAAATAAAAATAAAAAATTCAAAATAGCAGCTTTCTGTACATATAACTCATATCATAAAGTTTACTTTATTTTTTATTTTTATTTTTGGTGGTAATGGGACTGAACCCAGGGAATCTGCACTAAGCTGTATCTTATAGGTGTGTACCACTACGTCCAGCAAAACATTCACTCTCTTAAAATGTATACTCCAATGTATTTTTTGCTTTTTTCTTTTCTTTTGGTGGTGCTGGGGATTTAACCCAGGGTCTTGTGTGGGCTAGAAAAGTTCTCTACCACTGAGAGACAGCCCCAGCCCACTCCAGTGATTTTGAACAGAGCTATGTGGCCACCATTAATTACTAAACATTTCTCTCACTCTAAACAAAAATCCCATACACATTAGCAGTCTCTTCCATCTGCCCATCTCAGAGCCTGCGGCAACTGCTGACCTACTTCCTATCTCTTTGCACTTGTCCACTCTAGATATTTCAGGTGACTGGTGTCATGCAATACATGTATGTCAGTCACCTTTTCTCCATGCTACAGCCCATATCAGAATTTAATTCATTTTATGAATGAAATAATATTCCACTGAATAGAAATAGCACATTTCACTTATCCATTCCCCTGAAGAGTTAGATGTGTGGGTTGATGGTACTTTCTGGCTACCATGCACAATGCTGCCATTACAAACTCGCATATAAGTCTGTGTAGACAAACATGTTCAGTCCTCCTTGATACACACCTAGGTTGGGGCTGCTGGATCACAGTGACCCCACAGCTAACTGTCTGAGGAGCAGTTGTCCAAAGTTCCTGGCATCATGTCACACGGCAGTCTCAATGAGAGCCTACAGAAGGCAAGTCTATCGAAATGGCTGCTGTCTGTTGCTCTGTAAAACACCACAGTCCAAACATGGAGCAGGAGTCAGGCTTCATTTGATTTGAGGTAAATAAGTGAGAGAAGCTGTGATACACTCAGTGCCAGCAGCATGCTTAGCCTCCCCTGTCCTGGGGAGCAAGCCAGCACCTGGCATGGCAGACACGGCTGGCACGGCGCGCACAGTGCTGCCAGATGAAGAAGCGCTCTGTACTGGGTGCAGCTGCAGCAGGACACAAACTGGCACCCTCTCTACTGTCCCCTCACCAGGGCAAAGCTGTCCTGGGCTACTGCTCTAGCACTGGGAGCGTTACTTACAGTCACCCACACTGCACTCCCAGAACCTGCCAGGGAGAGGGCTGGAGGGCGGGCTGTAGCCATCGGACAGCATAGGACAATCCCAGACAGCCTGGAGCTCCTTCAGCCCCAATATATGCCAGGGTGAGGGGGTGAGACTGCACACATGGCCCAAAGCCGAGGGAAGAGGCTGAGTCCACCAGCAATGCAACTGGTGATTCAGTACTGGGCATGAGTCCTCTCCAAGCTGGCAGTAAACAAATGCCCAGGCTTTGTGTCCCAGAACTGAACTAAATTCCTAGGCAGAAGTACAAATTCCAAAGCTAGACAAGCAGGCTTTTTGAGGTCGGGGTGCTGCTGGGCTGGTACAGCGAGTTAGGTTTCTGCAGCAACAAGACAGCAAGGCCCAGGACTCAGGTTCTGCTTGGGATCCTTCCAAAGCATGCTTCCTCCGCATGCCCACCTAGGGAAACACTGTTCATCACAGCCATCGGGGTGCCGCTGGGCCCCTCTGCCTGCCAGAGTCCTGTATCATCTGTTGCAATGTCTCACTTGTCCTTCACCCTTGTCCTCGGAACAAACCTTATTGGCAGATCTGGCATTGTTTTGCTCTTTAAAGAAGTCATATTTCAAAGGCAAACTGCTATTTAATAAAGAACCCTTAAGCACCTTTTCACATGGGAGGGTGGAGGAAAAGGCAGGTAGTGTACGATCCTGAATGCATCCCACTGCACGGCTGACCACCTGGCACAGCCAATCTCCCACTCTAGCCTGTCCTGCCTTCAGTTTTCCTTCAGTGTCATGAATATTTAGCAGTTCACTATAGCTCTGAATTTCCATAGGTAATTACTCTCGTGAGCATTCATTCTTTCAGTTGCCACTCCATAAATACCCATTATGATCATCATCATTATTTCTTGGTGTCTGCAATGTGCTCAGCCTTTTAAAAATCAGATAACAGCCCAGACCCTGGTGTGATTTTTAAAGTCAGAAGAAACAAAGATAAGAACATGGGCTTCATCTTAGTCTCTCATCTAATCCTGAGTGACTCAATGAGGGAGGCGCCACTATCACCTTCCTCGTAGAGAACACAGAGGCCCAAGGAGATGACCAGGCTGAGCTCCCCAAGGGCAGGAGCTGGCAAAAGCACTAGGACTCAAATGCATATTAGCGTCACTCTAAGGCCCTTTTAAAAAATAATGTAATTATAACTTTTTTTTAAAGTTGCAATCCCCTTATTGAAAGATAATATGGTTATAATTTGTATAGTAAACAATGGAATACAAGTTAGAAAGTCTGGTATCATGAAAGTGGCAGCCAGGTAGAGGGAGGGCAGAATTCTGAGAGACCTCACGAGCTGGAGATAGCCCCACTGGAGATAGCTGCTCCCAGAAAGATCATGCACATCTCCAGGTATCTTCTATCCTTTTTAAAATAAGCAAAAAACACCCACATGCAACAGTGCTGGCTCTGTCCTCTAAGGCACATACCCTGGATGTGTAAGGCACTGAAGAGATTTTCAGCTGTCTTGACTAACTGCAGAGGAAGGATCAATAATGTCTGTCAATGACCCATCAAGACTGCATCTAAGGAAAGACCGTCTTTGGAGGGCGCCTGTGGTCTAGCCGCCTCACACATTGGCACAGATGGCTCTCTGGGGGGTGGGCCAGGTGGGGATTCCAATGCCTCTGCTTCCTTACTGGCATCTCTTCCTTGGTGGCATGAAAGGCCCTAACCATGGTGATTCTGAGAGGTTTCAGGGACAGACAGGAGACTTAGCTGGGCTTTGAGCCATGGCTAGATCTAAACTAGCAGAAGCCTGGTAAGGTGGTGCACACCTGTGATCCCTGCACTCAGAAGGATGATGCAGGAGGATCAGAGCACATTTGAGGCCAGCCTGGACTACAAATGAGTTCAAGAGTAGCCTGAACTATACAGTGAAATCTTATCTCAAAAAAAAAAAAAAAAAAAAAAAAAGTTGAACTAGCAAAAAGGGAAAGGCTGTGCGTATCAGGGTGGAACACAATGAGCACAATGCCAAATGGGCACCAAGGAAGAGAACATGCCTTGGGGACAATTCTCAGAACAAGGTCCAGGCACTCTAAGGAACTTCAAGGTTTTCACATAAAGCTTCTTTCTCTTAAAATAGACACATGATTTTCCTTGAGACATTTTTATATATGACTTATAAGTACCAGATGACTCTTGGAAAATACATTATTCATCTTGACGGTGGCGCTGTGGAAAAAGCAAGATTCTCAGCTGTACTTCCTGTGGCTCCCAGCCCCAACATCTAAATGTCCACAGCACAGGATGTAGGACCCTCTCATGGTACTGCAGCAAACAAGCTGTACAACATAGGTAAGGTGGTCAATACCTGCAGTCCGAGCTACTCCGGAGACTGAGGCGGGAGGATCATGAGCTCAAGGCCAGTCTGGGCTATATGGGAAAACTGTCTCAAAACAAAGAGCTGTATTATAACTTCCTAACTTCTGATCTAGAAGAAACTGACAAATAGTAATGGTTCTCGCCCACCCAGGCCTGCCCTCCCCGTGCATTCAGCCAGAGAGTATCTCTAGACCCTAGCTATCCCCTGCTGCTCCCACTCCAGACTTGGGCTCCCAGAACAGAAGAGCTCAGGGTATGCACTAATGAGGAGCTCTGGGCAAGACACACAGGAAAGGATTAAGGCTCCACAAACTGGGGATAAAGTACCTGGGAAACTAGGTCCAGGGATCACAGTACAAAACCTGGGATTAGAAACATGGTACACTTACTTTAAAAGACAAGTACAGTGTCCAAAATAGAGTATATGAAGAATTCCTTCAACTCAATGTGTCATACAGCCAATGCTTTAAATGACCAAAGAATTTGAATATGTTTCTCTAAAGGCACACAAGTGCCAATAAACACATGATCATCATTACCAGTCAGCAGCAAAATGCAAATCAAACACAATGTGACCCTAAGAAAATTGAAAACATACACCCATACAATTTGCACACTAACATTCATAGCATCATTTGTTAGCAGTCAAAAAGCAGGGCCACCTCAAGTGTCCATCAGGGATTAATGGACAGACAGAATGTGATTCTGATACCCAACAAAATATTATTTGACAATAAAAAGCAATGAAGTGCTGATACATGCTGTTTCATGGGTGAAACCTGAAAACATGCTTAGCAAATGAAGCCAGACACAAAGGATCATGTGCTATATGATTCCATCTATTTGAATTGTCCACGACAGTCAGTCCAGAGAGACAAGAAGCAGAGTAGAGGCTGCCAGGGACTAGTAGGAGAACGATGAGATTTCTTTTGGGAGTGATGGAAATGTTCTGGAATTAGATTATCGTGATTGATACATAACTAGGCAGACTAAAGGCTGGTGAATTTTATCTGTCAAAAGGATAAACTTTATAATATATGAATCAGACCTAAGAAAGCTATTTTCTGGGGGGGCTGGGGAGATGGCTCAGTGGGATAAGCGCTTCCCTGGCAAGCGCAAGGGCCTGAGTTCAATCCTCGGTTCCGCCAAAAAAAAAAAAAGAAAGCTGTTTTCTAAAAAAGCAGAAAAACACAGTGGCCCTGGTTTATCCACTATTCTGCTTTCTACAGTTTTAGTTACTTGCAGTCCATCAAGACCTGCAGGGGCCAGGGAGATGACTCAGTAGAATAAGCACTTCCCTAGCAAGTGCAAGAGCCTGAGGTCAATCCCTGGTTCTGCAAATAAATAAATAAATAAATAACCTGCAAATATTAAATGGAAAAAAATCACATAAATAAACAATTTACAAGTTTAAATTGCACATGATTTTGAGTAGCACGATAAAATCATGAGCCTTCCTGCTGTCCCTCTGCCCAGCATATCTACACTACACTGCATACACAACCTGCCCATCTGTCACATGGTGGCTGTCTCAGTTATCAGGACAGTGATGGCACCACAGTAACCCTACACAGTATTCTAACACTGCTTCACCATGCCTGTGTCATTTGCCTTGCACTATCTCAAAGCAAGCAATATACGATCTCACGTCACCATAGGGTGAGACCAGCACAGGAAGATACTGTTTTAAAAATAAAAACAAAAACAATAAAAATTTATTACTGTTGTATTACTCTCCAACTGTGCCTAATTTATGAACATCCTCATATATGTATTATGTATGAGAAAGAAGTTATACACAGGGCAGACACTGTCTGTGGTTTCAGGTATTCTCTGGAGTCCTTGGCATACATTTCCTGAAATAAGGGGAATTACTGTAGATGCCTGAGACACAGCCCCCTAGTAAGCATGAAATTCATAGCATCATTCATTGCACAAGTGAGAACGGAAAGGGGTAGCTAACTATAGGGGTCTCTCTCAAGCCACACGGATGGACAGATGAACAAAGAGCAGATTTAAACTAGATTTTGCTGCCTAGTAGGCCTCATCCTGTGCACTTCACCAGGCTGCTTCTTGCCAAGGGCATGAGCCACCAGCACCGCAGAATAGTTCCTCTGGATGAAAGATCACGTCTTGGATAAAGGACCAATGGCTGACAGAAAATGCTAGTGCTGCAAGTCCCATTAAAGAGCATCTCGCCAAATCCCTTCGTTTTGCAGGTAAGTAAGTAAGAGGTTCAAGGCATGGAACTGACCTGCCCAACTGAAGCTGCAGGGCTGGTGCCCCACACCCCCTTACACAAGACCAGCTGGTATGTTGTTCACTGCAATTAGTTGGGAGCCAAGGGTAGATGAAGTTCACCCCAGTGGGGCCCACAGGTTACCAGGCATTCACCAACCTTCAAAGTTGTCAGCCCTGTTAACAGGGCCCAGCCACAAGATCACTCAAGCTGGTTATAACTTACACTATGCTGTGGCTACCCTGAAATTCCTCTTCCAACCTCAGGAGTGCTCTGTAAAGTCCCACAGGGTGCAGCAGTTCCAAGAAGCCCTCAGAGTCTTTCAGCTACTTGGCAAGAACAGGGAGTCCTGGATTTAGCCTTCAAACGTGAGGATAAAGGCAGGAGACCGAAAAAGATACTGTACCCTCCCCCATCACAAGGGACTACAGAGACCACTTGAGAAGCGGGGGAAGGACACTTAAGCCAAATGAATCCACACTGGAATCAGGGACCTTGAGGACTCTAAGGCAGGACGGTACTGTCTGCTTTGTGTCTCCGCAGGGATGTCTGGGTTCAGCCTTAAACTGTCCCAAGTCAAGCTGAACATCCCAGTGTTTTGCTTTGCCTCATTTTCACTCTTCTCCCAGGGGCCTGAGCTAGGTTCCTTGGGGTATCTTTGAGCACAGTCCTCCTGACCCTCAGCTTCCAGGCAGGGGCTGGGCCTGCTGGCTCTGATTCTTCATTCCCTTGATGTCTGGAACCCATGTGTTCCTTTGCATGATCGCTGCATACAGAGTCCTGGAGGCTCAATAAATGTTGACTGAATGGAAAGCACAGTCCTCCCCCCTCCAGGCAGGTCCTTCACCACAAGCAGGAGCCACGATTCTTTAAACACGGAGAGAGGAAGAGGCGGTGACCTAGCGTAAACAGGTGACAGAGGTTATTTAAGCAAAGCTTGAGCTGGGAGACTTCAGCAAATGGGGCTGGGAGCTGCTCTTTGTGCGTATCCTGCTGGAACAGAAAGGTATACTGAGACACTGGGGCTGCTTACTGCATCTGCAAACTATTCATTATTTCTCTGTAGTCCCTCTGAACTCTCCATCTGCTGGTAGCTACCACAATCAAATAACCACATTCAAGCAAAAAACAACAACAAAAACCAAGAAAAAAAAAAAAAACNAACCCAACGTGTGACCTGTAACTTGTTCCAGTCATGCCAGGTTGGACACCTACTGTCCTCCAACTGTGCCTTGCATATCCTGACTGGAGAGGCCTCGAGCTCCATGGCCACCTATCCAAATCAAAGCCATTCTTCAAAGACCAAACAGAGCATCCCTGGTCACTTGGGACCTCCAGGCTTTCTCTTTGTGCCTCTCAACCAGTGCTTGTTACATATTAGCTGGAACTGCTTCACCTCCTCTGTTGCATTGTTTAATCTTGTCTTTAACGAGATAAGTTCTTGGAGAAAAGAGCCTGGGTTAAGTGCACTACTACCCGTAAAATATTAAGCTTGGAGCTGTGCACAGCACATTGTAAGTACTGGTCCAACGAGTATGAGCTATTATCAGCTGTTATTACTTATTAATGTCCCCTAAGTCTCTGAACATGATATCACATCCCTGGTATAAGCTACCAAATCTGCTGAAGGTGACCACAGGTTTCCCACAACCTCTAGCTTCCTAGCCTCTTCCTGAACTCAAACTCTCTATCCTCGGACACCTAGGTATCTTAGCTGTACAGGATACCTCGCGGTGCTCCTCCTATCTCCCCCTCCACTGTGAGTTCACTGTGACAGGAGAAGGAAGCCTGGGGACAGACAGGCACATTTCTGACATATAGCACCTCTGCAAGACACCCTCATTTGTCTCGAGGTTCAGAGAAATTAAAAAAATTCACAAGCTATTTGCCTCTCTCTGAAATCATAATGATAACTAAGTAGAGTTGGAAAAAGAAGCAATTTTAAAATTATACTGGGCATTGAGCCAAAGTCAGTGGTGACACAATGACAACACTCATTTGTCCAGGACCAGCTAGAACAGTCACAAGGCCTCATTCTTTTTCTGTGTGAAACTGCATCTAATGATGCCCAGTTGGGGGTTCCATGTTAGGTACTGAACTATCCCACACAAACTCTCTCCAAACAGCGTCCGCTAGTCACATGCTCCAGGCAGCAGCAGGCTGTCCAGAGGGCACTGGGGATGGTAGCCGGGAGGCACTGCGGTGACTGAGCTCTCAAAGCTTTTATTAGGCATCTGCAAGCAGCAAATCTCATATCACAGATTTCAGGGAACTCTTCCTACCTTCAGAAAGGGACTGAATACAGACATTCCCACCTCCCTAATGGTGGGAGCAGAGGCCCTCAGGGTAATTTTCAGGTGACACACAAAACCTGAACTGAAGCTTCCCAGGCTATGATGCCTACATATGGTTTTCTCACTTCTTGGTTTGTTACTTTACCCCTCTCGGATAGGAAGCAGCAAACCAAACCTATGTTGAACATCTCTTTAGTACAGTATCCAGAAAGTCCAGCTTGTGACATTTCCTGTTACTCCTACCAAAGTCCCCACAGCACAGCACAAGATCACACATGGGATGCCGGGAATCCAAGGGTATCTGTCAGTCCCAGCCTCCTGTGAGAGGCACTTGTAGGCCAGACACCCTCACCATAACTCTTCTGGCCCCTCCCAGGGCTGCCCATGTATTCCACATCTACACCAGCCAGCACAGTGGCCATGAGCCACACATGGTTATCTACAGTTACATTAATTAAAATGTGATAAAATATTAGTTCCTTGGCTCTAATGTGTGGCCACATTTCCAGTGCTGAACAGTCACACACGGCTAGTGGGTCCAGAGCATTACCATCACTACAGAAAGCTCTCATACAGCTCTTCTAGATAGTGATATGTAAACTTATAGGTGACCAACTCCAAAAAACTGTCATCTTAGCGTCCTGAAGAAAATGTATTTCTAACCCTAATGGACAAAACTGCTTTTCCCAAAAAAATGAATGAGCAATGTTCTTCACACAATGAACACCTCATTCTTCAGAAGCTAGCCTGGTGTCTCGCTACTCCTTCTTCCTAACTCAGGAAGCCTCAGCCCTCCATCTGAACTGCCAGGATCATTGGAAACTTCAACCTACATGCATCAGGGTGTTCGTTTCTCCTCTGGAGTCTATAAGTCACTGTTTCTTCATGGGTCTGGTGTGTATCTGCTAGGGTTGTGGTAAGAGAACCACATAATGGCAGCTTATACAACAGCTGGTTTTCTCTTGGATCTGCAGCTCAGCAGTCCACAACTGAGATGACAGCAGGTTAGCTCCTTTGGAGGCTGGGAGGGAGAATCTGCTCCAGGTGCTTTGCCAGCTTCAGGTGGTTGGTGCAAACTTCGGTGCCCCATGGCTTGCAGATCTCTGTCTTCATGTTCTGCTGCTGCTATCAATTCTGTGGGCATGTCGGTGTCCAAACTTCCCCTTTTTATGAGGACACCAGTCATTCTGATCAGGGGCCACCCTACTATAGTGTGACCTTCTCTCAGCGGCATCTGCAACCACCCTATTTCCAAATAAGGTCACAGTGGGAATTTAGGGGAGCTGGGATTTTAATATATGAACTGAGAGAGGGGGGCACACTTTACCCCATGACAGGCCCTCAGAGCCTCGAAGAAAAGCAGTCCTCCTGGCGCACCATCTGCCTTCCATTATTCTATTACTATGAAAAGATCTGTAAGAAATTACTGGCTACTTAGCTTTGTGGGAGCAGGTGGTGACCCCGGGCAAGCTTATACCATACCAGGCTATTTCCATTATACATCAAGTGAGCTCAAGCCTATTATACTAGATTTAACAAGGTTCAAAAACAAAAACCCAGACTTGGATAGATATGTGAAAGGAAAACTGTTGCAACCATTACAGGCACAAGGACAGCGCTGCTACCTTCCTGTGTGATCATCTGCTGGAACTGCCTCACCAACAGGGATGTCTTCAAGGCAGGCACAACAAGCGGGTGGGAAAGATCACTCTGCCTGCACTCAGCAAACAGGACAGCGGGCCACCCGCACAGAGACCCAAACAGTGCTTTGATCACAGTGCATAGGTCCCAGTCGCACAGTCCAAGAGCTATCCATGAACAGAGATGAACAGGCCTGTGTACTATACAGCCGAGGTGAATCCCAGCTTTGACTCCAGATGAAAGATGCTGATTGGGGCTGGGGAGATGGCTCAGTAGAATAAGCGCTTGCTGGCAAGGGCCTGAGTTCAATCCCAGGTTCCACCAAAAGAAAAAAAAAAAGAAAGATGCTAAGTCACCTTCTGATGCTTCAGTTTACCATCTGTAAAATGGGGAGCTCCAGATCTACTTCACATTGATGACCACCATCAGTGTTGATGACCACAACACTGCCAATCCCCCCTTCTTTTTTTCCCTTTTGAATGAGGAAACTTAGGCTTAGAGTCTAGGGTGAGTTTTCTGATGGCAAAGCCATACTCCCAACCCTGAGAGTGTCAAAGATGGTCACCAGGTGACCAGCAGCAGGAATAGTAGGGTCTCCATAGATGCTGCTTCCTGTATGTCTGCCTCCACTCCTACTGTACAACAGTTCATAATGTGCAACAGTCTACACTGTGCTGGCACTGGTCACTATCAAAATCTCTACAAGGATAAAAAACCACAAGAAGTAATTTAGAATAAACCAGAGCTGACAGGGCACTTGCATGGGCTCATGTGCCATTCCCCAAAACCATCTCTGTGACCTACATCCACCTTACTGCCCTCTCCCTCCCTACCTCCTGCCACTGTCTACCTGCTCTTTCTCATCTCTCTTCTCCCACAGGAGACAGAAATATGGGACCTGATGGTCTGGCCTTGACCTCTGTGTGCTTTTTAAATTCACACATAGAGATGGCACTGTGGCATCATGGTTTTAACAGTTAAGAGCCAGCTTGTCCCTTGGAGTGGTTAAATAAAGACAGATACTAGCACAGTTTTCCACCCCATTATCCTATTTACAAAAATAGAACTCTCCTCTGTGTTTCAACTAGAAGGCCTTAATTTCTACCAGTGTCAGCTTCACCAGGTCGATTCCTAAAGCCTCAGTGAGTTAGCATGCAGCAGTGGCCAAACTGTCATCTCCATCCTTCTCTTCATATATACTGGTATGTACTTACATATAATGCCACAGGTGTACACACCTAACTCATGTGTGCCTACAAGCACAAACACACACACTCTAAGTGAAAGGAGTAACAGGAAGACTGTATGCCAAACACATAGACCCCGGTTCCACAGGGCGTGTGGGGGTCTAGTGTTACATCAAACCTGACTGGTAGAAGGCTAGGTGTAAGTACTTAGGTCTTTTTATTACTTCACTGAAGTGCATTTTGATGTTATGCCTTGAACTTCAATGAGGACTCTAAGAGAACTGTAAGAATCCAGTGTTTCACCTGTTGTGGAGATGCTAAACATGCTGCTCACTGTTCCACTCCCTGTTTCCTACAATAAAGTCTGCGTGGAAAATTCAACTGAAAAGAACTCACAGAAAGTTTGCTTTTCTTAAGGATCTGGATGTCCTTCCTCTCTGACGGTGAGAACTATTGTGGTGGCCACTCGACCCTTCTGTCTTTGGTACCACAAAGAGGCAAGCTCCAATGTGAGGGACTCGGCACCTGCATATCTGATTCTCTCTGCCTCCTGACTTGAACTTATTTATGTTATCCTTTTTTAAAATTTGTGTTATTCTGATCCTGTTCCTAAGTTCATTTCAGCATTGCACTGTTTTGTTTTGTTTTTTTGTGGAACCAGGGATTGAACTCAGGCCCATGTGCTTGCCAGAGAAGCGCTTATTCTATTGAGCCATCTCCCCAGCCCCTGCACTGTTCATTATGTATTTGTACTGTAAAACAAAGCAAAATTTGTAGACTAAGGTAAGGTATAAATAATTAATTGAATAGAACTCAATATAATTACCATAACAGTTAAATTTAGAGAATGCTATAAATAAACATCACATAATCAGAGTAAAACAAAAAATGTAACACGCTGAGGCAGACACTCTAGATCGCCTGCTCTCCTTTTGTGTGTGTGCCAGGTGACTGCACCACAGCACTCTGCAGAAGGCACTAGAAGGCACAGCTCTCCAGACTACCCCTTGAAGCATGGGCGCCAGGCCTAAAAGGTCAATCTCTGACAAACACGACATGCAAATACCTATTGGTCTCCCACAAAAGAATGCAGAGAAAGGAAAAAAAGGAAGGAAGAATGAGAGGCAAGAAAGAAGGGGTGGAAGGGGAAAAACAGACAGGCCAGCCAGAAAAGCCTACTGACCTGTTTGTATACGCTCAGGATTAGGAAAAATTCCTTCCATAATTAACTGCAACTGCTCTCAAGCTACCAGCAAGCTGGCCTGAGTGGCTTTCTTTTCTCTTAAAGAGACACCGGATACAGTGAGTGCACTCCCCCCCCACACACATACACTGTACAAATGCACCTCTCTGGTGAAATAGGAACTGGAATGCAAGCTGGCTGCTGTGTCACCTGATTGCCACTGTGCAGTAAACACTGCATGTCACCCACCTGCATCTGCCCTCTTGTTGCTGTCCAGGGGCCCTAAAATACTTGGAACATATCAAATTATAGAGCCCTTCTCTACTCTCCAAATTAGGGGCCGGGGAGATGGCTCAGTGGAATAAGTGCTTCCCCGGCAAGTGCAAGGGCCTGAGTTC